>RJWT010010878.1:0-23777 GCA_004365215.1 Cuniculus paca | reverse complement strand
AGAAGTCTTGATTCCAACTCATTTCTGGGTACTTCTGTTAACCCATGTGAGTTCCACCTTAGGTTGTACACTGTGGAGCTCGCTGACATGACACTCTTAGCATGTTCAGGATGAGGCCATGGTTCATGTCTCTCTGCTAGGTGGCTCTGAACCACTGGTGGTTCAAGCGTGTGGGAACGTGGTAAGGTCTGTGCTTAATTTTGTGTTCTACTTCTTAACGTGAACCTCCCAAATTATGTGCATTTCTTTTCTTTTTTTCTTTTTTGTGCTGTGCTGGGCATGTGGTGGCAAGAGCTCCACCAGTGAAGTATACTCCCTAACCTCTTACAAATTTTAGAACCAAGGAAATCTGGACCTGTTTTTGGTTAACTACTTATTTTCACTTCTTGTCTACTTCTAATTTTTCTTTTTAAAGTATAAACAACCAAAAATAGATATAGTCTTTCTCCTTAAAAATCCAGTTTTAGATCTTTAGGATCTTAAAAATTGATTTCTGTATGTATTGTATTTATGTATTTATTTTGAGACAGGGTCTCTCCATGTAGTCCAGGTTGGCCTCGAACTCGTGGCAAACCTCCTGCCTCAGCCTCCCAAGTAGTGGCATTGCAGGCATACACCACCACACCTGGTTTCTTTTTTATTTTAAATAATGTATCTTGGAGGTCTTTTCCGGAAAGTTCAAAGAGAGCTTCCTCATTTTTTAAAATTTACTATTGCATAATATTCTATGTGGTAGAAGTAGATTATTTAAATCAGTTCTGTCGATGGATAATTGGATTATTTTCAGAACTTCAATGAGTGATTTGTACTAAGTGATTGTGTGTGTGTGGCGGGGGGAGGCATGTTTTAGAAGGTGTTATTGCTTTGATTACACTGGGGAGGGAGCCACAGATATCACGGAGCTGGCCAGACAGTGTCAGAAGTGGACCAGCCTCTAGCAGGCAGGAGATTGGCTGATGGCTCAGTTTGGGCCTCTCCATGTTTGGAAGACTCAGTCACCTGTAGCTCTTGACCATGCTTTACACAGAGTGAGATAAGAATAGGGCCTCCACCCTGTTCTTTTGTTCTCTTGAGAAGTTGGCAAATGACCTTGAAAGACCTTAGCTATAGAATTATGCTTCTCCAGGGCAAACAACATGGAAATTTTAATGTTAGACAAATATTGAGAAAGAATGTATTTGCATGCATATGTCTGGCAATTTTTAAAGTTCTTATGAACACTACCATGAAATTATGATTTCTCTATGATGCACACCATCTAAGAACACTTTATATAAAATCATCTTTTGGATTATGATTCAAACCCATAACTGAATGACTGGATTCTGGTCCTATGGTAAGTAGCAGGTACTGAGCACAACCCACACCAGCTGTAGAATAGTGATGAGCGCTCCAGTAGGGAAACAAATGAATGCAAATGAGCCATACTTGGCCATGGAACAAAGATGAAAATGACATTCACTTGTAAATGAGTTTTCTGTGTTTGATGTAAACAGAATGATGTGTATTTTTCAGGAAGACCTCTATGACCTTAGGACAGTTGTTGAGTACATTACATGGGACTGCACGTGTTTCTGATATTTTATCATTATTAATGCATCTCATGATCTTACAATCTTAAAGTTTTAATTTTATATTGAAGTATTTTTATAATTTTCTGTCCTAGGAGATGGTCTGAGAGTTAGGTTGAGAGTCTCATCACTGAATAGTCAGATGTCCTGATATAAGACTTGAATCTGATAATTTGTTCTTGGAATAGAGAACAATTGATTTGATACAGTTTCAGTTTCAAGAGGGAGAAAACTAAGTTCTTAGCTTTGCCATTTATGGGTAATTGTGGTCCCCAGCTACATTTGCTCAAACATTAGACTTAGATGATTGATATGTGGCTTTGCTTTGCCAGTCTTACTAATTTTCAAAACCCTTTCCAAATCTCCCCTCTTCCCCAACTGTCCCAGACCTGTGTGGTCATTTGCTCCTGTGAACTGCCTTGGCAGGTGGTCTCTGATTTTGTCAACTGCACGTATTAAGCAGGGACTATGCTATTCACTTTGAAAACTTCTTTAGATACAATAAGTATTTCAACGTACATTTGAGAATTTATTGATACTCTCTAAATTTTTCATTCTTCTGAACATCGATGAAGCAACAGAGAGTCTGCTACCAGTTAGACACTGCCCTTAGGGACATAAGAATGATAAAGACTGTCTCAAGTCATTCCTGTTGCAATGGAGGAGGCAAAAACAGGACTAGAAATTGGTAACACCATGTGGTGGATATAGTGATGGAGATATGCACGAAAGTTTCCTCCAGTCGGAGAGAGAAGAAAGTGAAAGCAGGGAAGGAGTTACATAGAAAAAGCCTTCCCAGAGGACATGAAGCCTGTGCTGAGCCCTAAAAGATGGATAAGTCATATAGGTCAAGGGTAAAGGGACGTAGAAAGACATTTCCAAGCGACCAGATAGCATGAGCAGAGTGAGCAGCGTGGATATATATCAGCAATTCCAGGCAGTGCAGTGCCGTTTTGAGGTATTGGCAGACAGGCAATATTGCTAAGAGATAAGGGGCCAATTGTGACCAAGTGTAGTGCAATGACTAAAGTTCATGTGAACTTTGGATATAGGTGGAACCAAGTTTGCATCCTGACTCTGCACATTCCAAGCTCTGAGGACTCGAAGTTTCTTAATGTCTATATCCTCAGTTCACTCATAGTAAAATGAATATAACAATGGCATTCTACTTAAGGGATCTCGTGAAGCTTAATTGAAGTAACACTATTTTGCAAAGTGTTTAGCGAAGATAAATCTCAAAAGCATAGTGGTTAATTGTTTTTGAAAGTCTGTAGTTGTGCAGGGGACACAGAGAAAGGGGCCTCTGGAGTGTTTAATCTGGCACCGATACACAGTTTTGTATTGTCAAAAGACTATTTTGGAGGCAGGGAGATCACTTAGGAGGCAGCTGCATTCTATAATTCAGGTGACAGGTGATGAGGGAGAGTGGAATGTGAATGTAGAGGACGGGATAGAGTTATGTATTTAGGAAATAACTTTGATAGAATTTTGCGACTGAATGGAAGAACGTGTGAGAAAGAGTAAGGAGTCTAGTGTATTAACAATAGTACAGTTATGATGTTTTCAGTAGCATGGCACTGTGATATTACTGTTGGCAAATGTACTTCAGGTCAAGATGATCTTAGAGGTATTCTATTTTGTTGAGAAATACATCCCAGAAAGGAGAAAATATCCATTACATTTGAATATGTAAAAAATATGTTACCCCCCCATAAAAATAAAACAAAACTGAAGCAAAAATAACAATTATAATCTAAGGAAAATATTGGTAGCAGACATTGATAGCAATATACAAATAGCTCTTTAAAATTTTTGATAAAACCTCATGATTGTAGTAGATAAGTAGCAAATGATAGAATTTAACCAAGTTACTGGTAAACAAAGATGTGCAAAGACTTTTTCATAGAAATCAAAGATATGCACATTGAAATATTCTACATATAAAAATTAGAGCTGAGTGCAGTGATGTGCACATGTAGCCCTAGTTATTTGGAAGGCTGAGGCAGGAGGATCTCTTGAGTCCACAAGTTCAAGTCCAGCCTGGATAACACAGTGAGATCCCTGTCTCAAAACATTTTTTTGATAATAAATTAAGAAAATGCTAATAATGTTCCAAAATTGATGTAAGTACATTTGCTGCTTTCACTGAAATATTTATCAAATGATGTAGAAAAATTTTGGTAGAAAGAGACATACACTTTGTTTTCATATTCTGAGGATTTGTTCTAGGGAAACAAAAGCATAAGACTGTGTACACATGACATTAAATCACAAAGCACAAGAAAAAAAAGAAAAAAGCCAATGTCTAAAGAAGGAATCTACATATTGAAAATTAAGTTAGGATTATTTAGGGAGTATCAATCTTAGGACACTGCGAAGCAATGTTAAAATAATTATTAAGATGAAAGAGTGGAAAACTAAAGACATGAAAGGAGAAAAGCTGAATGAGATGATTGTCTATGTGATTACACTCACTTAAAAGTAAGTGTTTTCCCAAATGAGACTGGGAAGTAGTATGCAAAATATAGGAGTAGATTGCTAAGCTTAAGCATGTTCTCATGTGTGTTACATAGCTCTTTTTTGTTTTGTTTTTACTTGAGCAAGTCTAGTTCTGTCACTTTTGTTGAGTAATTGCTAACATTTTTCTACTTGGCTGAAGTATTTTGGAGTACATTATAGTTACCATGACAAATTATCCCTTAACATTTTTGTGTGCACCAAGGACAGTTTTCTCTATAACCGGAGCACCATGATATCCCATCAAACAAAATCAATGATTGTAATATCATCCAGTCAAATTTTCCCAATTTTCTTCCCCAGGGTGAAATAACCTGGTAAATCTGCCCAGGAAATGGGATCATTTCCAGTTGGGTGGGAATGACCGGGTCCATATTGGTGAGCGTTCCCAGACTGAGGGACTGGGAGTTGTCCATCAGCCCTCTGGGGATCTTGTTGTGGAGCCCTAGGAGGAGGAGAGCAGCTGGCTCAGAGATAGTAGGCTCCATCTGCAAGTGGAGCTCTTTTTTTTCCTGCTCTCTGCTCCTGGGAACTGGGTGGGGGTGGGGGTACAGGCTTGTAGACCCATGGAGCCAGCTGGCAGCAAGGAGTGGGAAACCAGCCAGCAGGTCTGTGCTCAGAGTGAAGAACTTTGGAACATTGTCTTTGTTAGGCCAGTTGTGGAAGGTCCCAAGCTTTCACACAGCCCTCCCTACTTTGCTTGGTGCTACCTCACTGAGTTGCTGATTATACCTTCCCTTTGGCTTTTGCAAAGAACTATCTTTTTTAAATTAGTTATGTCTTCTTTATTAAATCAGATCTTTATTAAAATTTACAGTGAGGGATGGGATGACCTAATAAAATTATCAAAGTTACTTTCTGACTCATCTATAAAATAAGACAAATATGCAAAGAAAAAACTCCTAAACCAAATGAGAAAACCAAATAAAGCAAACAAAAATCATTTCAATGTGAATTTCCCAGAATTCCCCAAAGTCATGAAAAATGGTAAAATGAACCTCCTGATGCTTTATCAATCTTGGTTCATTTGGTTTTGCTTAAGCATTTTAGAGTACTTTATAGCCTTGTGTCAGCTCACCTATTAATATTTCACATCTGACAAAATGGACAATTATTTTTTAATATCATTTAACACCGAGTCTGTGTTTTTTGAATTTTTCCAGTTATTTTAAAAATGCCTTTTTATAGTTGAATTTACTTATTTATTTTTTTGTGGCACCAGAGATTGAACTCATGACCTTGTGCTTGCCAGGCAGGCGCTTAGGCCACTGAGCTAAATCTCCAGCCCTTGTCTTTCTGAGACAGGGTCTTGCCTTGCCATTTAGGCTGGCCTTGAGCTCACTTTGTAGCCCAGGCTGGCCTTGAACTCACAACAATCGTCCTGTCTCAGCCTCTCGAGTGCTGGGATTACAGGCATGCACCACCAGGCCTGGTTTACAGTCAAATTTATTTGGGTATATTTTTTTAATGTGTTACTTTTTTGCAGTTCTGGGGATTGAACCCAGAGTTGCACTAAGGTACATACCCAGCCCTTTTTTAATTTTTAATTTGATACAATGTCCTGATAAATTGTTAAATTACTCAAGCCAGGCTCGTACTTGTGATCCTCTTGCCTTAGTAGGCTCTCAGATTGCTAGTTTACAGGTAAGTGCTGCCACACTCAGATTGTTTGAGTTTTAAACAAGGTCCAATCATAGCATTTGTCCATGTTTCTAAAGTTTTTTTTCCATTTATAAGTACGTTTTATTTATAAATATTTTTCATCTATTTTACTTTCATTTGTTGAGGAAGCCAGGTCACTTATCCTTTAGAATGTCCCACATTCTGAATCTGCCTGATTTCCATGGTGTCAACATATTCTCCTATCCCTCATTTTATCTGTAAACTGGTAGTTACAACTAGAAGATTGATTAGATTAAGCTTTAGTTTTATTTTGGGGCAGGGCAAGGATATTTCATAGGTGGGGTTTCAAACTTTGTATCACCTCCGGAGGCATGTAACATGCATGTGTCCTACTTTTGAACATGATTAATTCTTGGATTCAAGTGTAATCATCTTTTCAGTGAGTGATTTTGGTTTTCATGAGGAATTCAAGATGGTGGGTTTTCTAATTCTGTCTTTCCTTTTGTGTTTATGATTTCTTCACGTTTCCTTTTAAAGCTCAGGTCTCTGTAGCTAGCTACGTTTCCCACTCCATTCTTACTTCCCCAGGAATGGTTCAGGCTAAGTTCTTGGCACAGCTAGGACTTGATTGCTCTCTGTATGGCATTGCTTTGAGAAATGCCTGGTATACAGCTTTAAAGGGAGCTTTTTCTGTTTCTTGGCTATACACTGTTGAGGTAATGACAATTACAGACAGTGTCAGGTTTTTGCCTTGGTATACTTTTGATGTCTTGTGATATGCTTTGAGAAGAGCTGAAGGGTTAGCCTATAAAAGTATTTCCCTCTTCTCCAGTGATGTCTGACATACCCAACACTTGTATTCTTATTTTAGGGCCTTTGGAAGACTTGTGAATTTTAACCAGGTTTGGTATTATCTGGGACAGGGAATGGGAGGAGCAAAGACCATTTCATTAGTGAACATACTAACAGCAGTTTTTTTAGTCTTACTGTTAGCTGATACCACAAAGTATAGTTGACTGGAATGAGTAACTAGAATTCGTAGGTGGGAATGGAACACAGCTGGATTCACTTGGATGAAGAAAGAGAATCATCTTCCTGCTTTATACTTTATACTTCCTGCTTTATACTTTTGTTGAAGATGTTATGATTTGGAAGAATGAACTCAAAGGTCCATGTAATAAAGGCTTGGTTCTCAGGATGGCACTTTTGGGAGGTGCTGGGACCTTGTGAAGGGTTATTAGAGGCTTGGTTCCCACAGGGAAGATAAAGTCCTGGCCTGTCCTCTTTCCTTCCTGGTTTGTGGATTGTAAGCAATGCAACAGCTGTCACATGCTGTCTCTGTGCTGTGCTGCTTTTACCAGAGGCCCAAAGTAAGGGCGCCACTGATCTTGGACTGAAACCTTCATAGCCTTGAGCCAAAATAAAGCTTTTCTAGTTATCAGTTGATTTTTTATTAAAGTAATAAGCTGATTAATGCAGTGAGTCTGTATAAGCTTTTACATTAGCATAGGAAGGAAAAATATTCTGCCTGCCTGCTTGCTTGTCTGCTTGCTTGCTTGCTTGCTTGCTTGCTTTCTTTCTTTCTTTCTTTCTTTCTTTCTTTCTTTCTTTCTTTTTCTTTCTTCACCGTCATGTTTTTCTGGGAGTATGAAATGGAAGAATATCAAGTACCTAACAGAGTTTTCATTACAGATCAGCAATAACAAAGAACAAGTTTGAAGGATGAATTTAAGCAAGGTGGAGGACTTGTAAGAATAAGTGAGAAAAGCCGGGCGTGGTGGTTCATGCCTGTAATCCCAGCACTCGGGAGGCTGAGACAGGAGGGAGGATCAATGTGAGTTCGAGACCAGCCTGGGCTACAAAGTGAGCTCAAGGCCAGCCTGAATGGCATAGTGAGACCCTGTCTCAAAAAGACAAGGGCTGGGGAACTAGCTCAGTGGCCTAAGTGCCTGCCTGGCAAGCGCGAGGTCATGAGTTCAATCCCCAGTGCCGCGAAAAAAAAAAAAAAAAAGAGTAAGTGAGAAATAGAAGGGACTACATTCTTAATCGTGAAAAAGATTGATCCCTTTTGCCATAAAAAAGTTCAGATTGATGAAAGAGAGAGAGACAAAGAGAGTGTTCTACATACACAACAACCAGTTTTAATAAGGAAGTTTCAGTATATTTATCATTATGATAATTTTAGAAACAGAAGGCCATTTATTCCTAATAATCTTACTGAAAACTACCAGTAATTATATAATGATTGCAGAAATCACATTTTAAATAAATGAAGAGGAAAATGATTTTTCTTATTATATGTTCCCAATTTATATGTAATTACCAGCTATGAAAGAACCTTCCTGGTATGCCTAATAGCTGCCTTTTGTCCTTGCATGAAAAGTCGAGTTTTTTTTAAATTCAAGGTTTTGTTCTACTCAGCTTATTTCTAGCTGGTTGGGGAGATAGAGGCAGCTGTTTTATGACACATCTCATGGGCCTTCTTCAGACCAGCAAGCGTATTGCTCTGGAAACCAGCTGGTCATGTTCTTTGCCTGTCAGACCCAGTGCAAGCAAAGGGAATTTGGGCAAACCAGTGGAAATTTGCCAGGACAGAGGGAAGTGGCTCTTGTTAAAAAAATGTGGGTGCTTTAAGTCCCCAGTTTCTAATTACCTGCAACTCCTCTGATTGGTAGATAATAACAGATAATATGTGAACATGCATGATTTTTTCCCCATTTACTTTGGCCTTATTGGTTATGACTTCCTTTTATCCTTTGAAAACAGGGCAAAAAATTGAAGAGAACAAAATAAAATAGAGCTTGCTTTTTTGTTTAGTGATAGGACCAGATGGCTATATGTCTGCTGTCTATACATTGCAAGAACAGTAACACTAATTTCCCTCTGAACTAAAAATAAACTTACCTTTCTTTATTATCTATAGTTAGTTAGCTAACATATTAATATTTGTATTTAGTATGTTCAGATGTCATACATGATATTTTTGGTAAGTTGAACTCTTTTTTAATATTTTACATGAAATAATGTAGATGTGTGGGATAATATATATTGTACAATATTTTTGCATCTATACAAGTAGTATTGTTTATATTGATAAAAATTATGTATATGTTATAAAGTCACATTCATTCACTTGTGGGTTCTTTCATTTATTCATTTATCATTCACAAAACTTATTGAGTGCCTGATCAATGCCATATAGACTTCAGAACTACAAATACACTGATGGCTAAGAGATCACTTTGGTTGCTGAGTGGAGAAAGTTGCAGCATGAGGGAAGAATAGAATTGGAAAGGCTCTCTGAGAAGCAAAGGAGTACACAGTTTGGAAGGTAGAAAAAGATTTCAGAAATGTAAAGTCCTAAGATAGTGCAAGAGAAGAAGTGATAAATCACTTTTCAACTCATGAATGATGTTGATTTATATTGGAGTAAGATAGAGAAGGTTGTCATTTGTTCTAAGTATGCGTGGAAAGGCAGGACAGATGGTCCCAGAACCAGCATACCTTTGCAGACAGTGCCTCTTGAGCCAAGGCAGGTACACATGCATATTCCTGATTCATCATGAAGCAAGTATGTGACCTTGAACCTTAACTCTATTAGTCTCTTGTGACCTTGGACATATCATGCTGTCATGGAGTCACTGATGTCCCACTGATCACCAGAGCTGGAGCAGAATTGGGTTTACTGGTGAGAAGATGAGTGGGACTGATTAGGGTGCAGAGGGACTGGGACTTGGGCTGCTCTATGCTCATGCTGTTGTCATTGCTTAGAATATACTTTATTTCTTCAGTATAGAAGAAAAGTTGAGTCTAAATGTTACTTCTTTGGTCAAGACTTTCTGGAATTTTTTTTCGGTATAATTGTTTGCAACCGGGCATGGTAGTGTATACCTGTAACCCCAGCACTTAGGAGGCTGAGGGAGGAAGATTGCCACAAATTCGAGCCCAGTCTGGGCTGCATAGTGAGTTCGAGGCCATCCTGAGCTACATAGTGAGACCCTGTCTCACAACAAACAAACAATCAAACAAACAAACAAACGCACACCAAAAATAACAACAAAAAACCAAAAAGAAAGAATTATTTCCAGTGCACCAGAATGGGATGATGTTGGTCAAAGTATATACCATCTCAGTTACATGTTCTTGGTACAGTTACCTACCTTGTGTCAGTCATATTACCTTGAGTACCACCTCACTGTTGATAGTTCTGGGAATTCACATACAGTTTTTTCACCCTTAAGGTATCTGTTCCAATATTAATTGAAAAGATGCACCTATTTTTAATAGAAAAAGTAAGGCCTTATTTTGTTTGGATTATATAGAGGGTAGAATAAATCAAGGTGAATTAGGGATTCCAGACGTTTTGATTAGAAAATTGTGAAAAACCAAAAACCAAAAAGGCCAGTTGTAAAACAAGTTTTGTTGCTTATAACATCAAGAAAAGAAAGAAAGATATAAAACAGATATTTTTATACTTTTAAACATTTTGTTTTCTCATGATTGTCAGGATATCCTTAAAGTTGCTTATTTAATTATATACATGTCTCCCCAAAATACATTTTCTTGATTGATTTCATTTATTTAGTGTGATGACTAATAGGCAGTTTTTCCCCCCATGTTTCATTTCTTGACTTCAATATACTCCAGCCCAGTGACTGGATTTTATTCTAAAGCAATTTTTTTTCCGTGCTGGAGATTGAACCTAGGACCTCATCACACTAGGCAGTCATCTATGACTGGCTGCACTCTCAGGTCCTAAATAATATTCAACAAAACAAAACAAAATCAACTCATTCTTTTAATTCACAAAAGAAGAATATATTTATTATAGAAAAATTAAAACTTCAAACAAGCAAAAAGACTACATGAATGTCTCAAATTCTACTATTTATCTTGTGAAAACAATTTACTCTGCTATCTCTCAATCTTCTCTACCATGTATATAGGCATATATGCTATATAGACATTTATATAAATATAATTTTAATGCACGTAATTTTTTAATTGTTTTTTGGTGCTAGCGATCAAACCCAGGGTCTTGTGGATGCCACACAAGAATTCTCTACTACTGATAGCTCCCTCAGCCCTAATTTTGTTTTAACATTATATTATTAATATTTTTCAGCCCTAGCAGTTCTTTTAGCAGAATTTGTGTTTTCTTTGCTAGGTAGGGGAATATGGGTATTGTAATTGTGATAGTTGGACATCTTAAGTTGATCTATAGCCAAAACTCATTGACTGAAGGCTTACCTTTAGTGGTGTTTAATCTTGGCAATTTTAAATGTTTTTGGCAATATTTAATAAGGGCTTCACACTCCTGTGGGGTCATGTATGTTCCCCTCTGCCTCGCCTTTTTTTTTTTTCTGTCTTAGCAGTTTGCTAGTTTGGCTCTGCTATTGAAATTCCTGAGAAGTTGTAGCAGTTTTCCTGCTCTACACCATCCCTATATCTCATCAGATCATGCTACACAGTCTCATCAGGAAAAAGGATGGTGGGTCAAGACCAAAAGGGCCAGGCTAAAAGAGAAAAACCACTAAATAGCTTTGCAGAGATGTCAGTTCAGCACATGCACAGGAGCATCAAGCAATGGAAGTGACATTCCAAACAACATATCTTTTTTCTACCTACACACTAAAAATGCTTGTCTTAATTGACAGCAGATAAAAGGTGAAAGAATACAATGCACACACACTAACTCATGTTAAAGCTTACAGGTAAAAGACTGAATTCTTATGTGAAATAAATGGCTTTCCACTTAATAAACTGGAGTTGTTCCAAGGACATCTTTTCATTAATGGAGCAGGTGCAGATGAAGTTTTGAGAAACTTGTACAGTATTAAAAAAAATAAAACATTTAATTAACAAGCTTGAAAACAGTGAAGCACTTGAAGTGGGAATAAAACAATTGTTTTATATCAAACAGCACAAATCCAATTTGTGTATGCTACTGTATTGAAAAGCTTTAAAATATTAATAAATTACTGTGGGCTTTAAAAAAGAAGTTTTAATTTTCTTTCAAGGTTTTCCCTTGAGACAAGTTCTAAACCAGAAAAGATGTTCAAATGAATGCAAAAAAGGTATATTCTTCCTGAAGGTCCAAAATCTTATCTACAAAAAACACAGATGAAAAAGTGACAGAATATTTATAAGCACTAAAAATAAACCAAATGCAAACACATCTCTATATGTGAATTTTTTGTTATGGTTGTTTGGAATTGCAGTTTCTATCATGCTTGTTTAATAATTTGTTCTTTGGACTTAAACACAACAGACTTGGGGAAAATATAATATTAAGGATATATCTTGTCTCTTAAGGGATTAAACCATAAGGAGATCTATAAAATGTTATATAATGATAATAATATAGAGAAAGATAACATTTCAAGATAAAAGTTCAACTAAAGATTTAAAGTTCATTACAGTACATTTTCTATAAGCAATTATTTCTGATTTTAGCCTTGGCTATCAGAGGGTCTGGTAAAAGCACATTCTGTTGGTCATATCAGAGCTTTGCTCCAGGCCGCAGTCTTTGCCGGCTTCACAGAGCATGACTTCTTTAGTGACTCTGGTCCAGAACCTTGACCTACATCTTGTGGTTAGGTGCCTTACAAAGCAAGTGGGATAAATCCTCATGATGCTAGCTGGGTCTTTGCCTGAGTATCCAGCATTAATTGACCACCAGGACTTCTTTTAAAAAATTTTAGAAAATGCAGCAAATAAAACTCACAAAAGGGCTTCTGGGAAAGCCAGCCTGTGTTGTGGAGGCTTACTGAGATTAAAAAAATCTTGATTCTTTTCTCCCTCCTGACGGGTTTATTCTCCAGAAGTAATCCCGAAAGCATTAGAATATAATTAAATGTACACAGGATGATGTTTTTCTAGGCACTCACAGAAAAAAGACAGGACTCTTCCTCTCTAAAATGCTGGATATTCTTTAGTCTACAAAATTTTTAAATATCTATTTCCCACCCTCACATTATTGAGTAGGTTAAAACAGATAATGGTTGAATAAGATGTGATGCTTAATTTTCCTTTTTTTTTTGCAGCACTGGGGATTGAACTCATGACCTTGTGCTTGCCAGGCAGGCGCTTAGGCCATTGAGCTAGATCTCTGGCCCTTTTAATTTTCCTTTTATGAAAACTAAAGATTATTAATTTTATATGCTTGAACTCTCTGTTTTGAAATTATAACACCTGGGCTCTTAGTCTATTAATTTTTATTTAAAAAAAGAAAGCAAACAACTATCAAAGACGCAAAAAATCAGGGTAGTGAATAGAAATAAGAGAAACCAAAGAGCTCAACCCAAAGCATATTACACATTCTGTGCTATTAAGTTGTTAATGCTCACCCTTAAAAAGTTTCTGATTTTCTCAGATGCATGTTGCTATTACTCCTCTAAACACATTCCTCATTGAGCTGCTCGGTTTCATGTCTCCTGTATTGTGCAAGGGGTTTGAAACATTTGATCTTCATTTTTCGTTCTGCCTCCTGACCTTGTGATTCTCTTCATTTAAACTGTTTGCTTACTTATTTACCCTGCTTAATTGCTACCCTTTTCCATATTCTTAGTCAACTTTTCATCTTTTTGGGTATCTTATCACATCTTAATTCTTCTTATCTTTCCTTGTTGAAACTCTTATATTGAATGAGGTCTCAGAGAATAAAGGTATTTTTGGTTTACTTTAAAAAAATCACAATATGTTTTCTTTTGTTATATCATCATTGATAATGCAATGTAAATATCATCATGTTTATGACTTCTTGTGTTATTGTTAAATATTTACTAGAATGTTATTTACCCTGTGGAAAAATCGTAGAGAAGTTTAGAAATTGTAGCAACTCTTTAGCAGAAATTAAGAGGCTTGTAAAGCCAGTTTCCTCATGGCCTCTCCAACAGCAAGACTTTGTTTACTAATGTTTGAGAATATGGTGGAGGTTTGCTCATGACATTTGCTGGAACATTTATCTCTCATGTTGATTGGGCTACACCACTTCAGGCTCAGGACTCCATTGAAGAAAACAATATTCAAAGGTAGAGGAAAAGCACTTTAGTCAACCACATATAATGTAGATGGGAAAGAATTTTGACAGGGATATTAGAAAACTGTAGTAAATATATGCAGTGTCAGCAAATGAATTAACGTCTCTGAGTTCCTGTTTCCTTTGATATGAGATAGGAAAGGTAGAGGTGATACCTGTCTCATAAGATTGTTGTGGGAATTAAATGAGTTGTTACACATTAGTGAAATATTAAGGTAAATGAAACTTACTAGTAACTGTTAAAAATGACAAGATCTACACCATATCTTTCTTTGTGTTTGAGTTACAGTACATATGTATGTTATCTCAAAGCAGACTTACAAATGACCAACAGGTAAGTAAAAAAGTGAAAAAAATTCACTAAACATTAGAGGAATGCAAATTAAATTCACAGTGAGATATTGTCTTACACTTGTTAGAATGGCTGTTATAAAAATGATAAAGTGCAAAGTATAAGATGGATAATAGGGAGCTAGATCTTTTGTAAATGAGAGGGGAGCCAAGAGATGAAGGAGGGGGAGAGAAGTAAAAAGAATTAAGATGTGTATGTACATGTACCAACTCCCCACATTGAAGGTAATAATGTACTGCAAACATGTACTAATAAAAATAAAAAAAACAGTTAAAGGTAACAAGTGCTGGCAAGGATGTAGAGAAAAGGGAACACTTGTATACTGTTTGCAGAAATGTAAATTAGTACAATCATTATGGAAAACAACATAGAAGTTCCTCAAACATTTAAAGATAAAACTGCAATATAATCCAGCAATTTCACTAGTGGGCCTATATCCGAAGGAAATGCTATCACTGTGTTGAAGAGATATCTGCACTACCATGTTCATTATGCAGTACTCAGAGCAGTTAAGATATGGAGTCAACCTAACTGTCTGTCAGTAGCTGAATGGATAAAGCAAATGTGGTATATCTATACAATGGAATACTATTCAGTCTTAAAAAGGGTGAAATCCTGTCATTTGCAAAAACCTGGATGACCTGGAGATGTTATGTTAAAAGTGAAATAAACCAGGCAAATACTGCATGATGTTACTTATATATGGGGTCTTAAAATGGTGATTCATTAAAGTAGAGAGTAGAATGATGGTTATGAAAGGATGGGCTTGGGGGAGGTGGGAGAATGAGATGATATTGGTCAAAGTATATAAAATTTCAGTTGCATGTTAAAACATGGTGATTATCATTAATAACAATATATTGCATTTTTGAAAACTGTGGAAAAGAACACTTGAAGAGTAGATTTTAAATGTTTGTATCACGAAAATTGATAAGTATGTGAGGTAATGAATATGTTGATTAGTTCAATTTAGCCATTCCACAATTTTTTTTTTTTTGGTACTGGGGCTCAAACTCACAACCTTGTGCTTGCCAGGCAGGTGCTTATGCCACTGAGCTAAATCCTCAGTCCCACCTTGTATATTTGAAAACAACATATATATCATGAATATATATATTTAAAGAGTTAGATAAATAAATGATACTCAGATATCTTTAAAATGAGTAGAAGCATATACTCATACTTTAATGACAAGATTGTTGTGCTGTTTAATTTTCTTTGTCTTTCCCTTGTAGATGCCATTTTGGGTGCTGTCAGTTTTCCCTCAGTGCTTTCTGATATGTTGCTGTAGAATGCCTCTAATTCAGTCTATAAACCAGCACTATCTAAGACAAAGTATAAAAACTAAAGTGTTTTGTTAGTCACATTAAACAAAATAAACAGGATAAGTGAAATTGTCTTTAGTATCTTTACATTGTATTTAACCCAATATGTAAAAAAACTATCATTTCAGCATGTAGTCAGTATACCAGTATTGATGATATATTTTATACATTTATACCTAGCCTTTTTGAGATCTAGTTTATTTTTATAGTGCCTGAATTATAAATTCTTATTAGATCCTTTATTTAGATTTCATGACAGTTACAGTTAGTTAAAAAAATAGATTTACATGTCCAAGTTGTTCCAAACATATTTAAAGGTTTTCTAATAAGTGAATTAAACATAAGTTTATTTATTTTTTTGGTACCAGGAATTGAATTCATGACCTTGCGCTTGCCAGGTAAGCGCTTATGCCACTGAGCTATCTCCCTGGCTTAAACATTAGTTTTTTGAGTAAAATAAATTAAAAGTCAATGAAAAAACCCAGTTCTTCAGTTTCATAGTCACTTTGCACATGCTAGTAGTTCCATGTGGTAGCCGACACTGGGTAACACTGCTGTCCATGCTTATTGAGTATTTAGGCTAGAGATAGGTTAAAGATACTGTATTGATTCCCTTTTCAGACAGGGAGAATTGAGAGGACTACAAAATATAGCAATGATATGAAAGTAACTCTTTTTCTTTTCCTACAAAGTGACTTTATGGCTGAGAGAAATTTTCTTTTGCTATTGAGTTAGTAGTGTCCACCACGAAGATGACTGAGATTGTTGTTAGTTTGACTTCTCTATGGGTAAGGCATTATTTTATATTTGTATCTGTCACATATATGGGGTCGCACATGATCATTGATTGCAGATGCTTTTCATGATCAAATAAAGCACTTTCCGTTTAAATTGTAGCTTTGATCAAATAGTCTCATATTTCCTGATGTGCAATCAGATTTTCTAATGTCAAAATGTATACATTTGTCAGTTTTTTGAGCTCCCTGTCCATATTGTGCTTCAGATTTCTGTCTCATTTCATCTCTTCGAATAAGCTAGCCTTTTCTCATTATTTTCTGCTATTGAGCCCAATGTTGCACAGAAAAGTTGATTTGTTAATTAGTTTAATCGCCTCTTCTCATAATGGCGGGGTAAGATTGGCGGAGGAAGCTTGTTATCAATCTGTGCTACTGGTAAGCAGTAATTACAGATAATGACGCTTTTGTCTTGCGGCATTCTGAAGATTGTCTTGAACTCCTGGCTGAATTCGCAAATGGACTGTCATGTTGAATTCTCCTCTGGTTTCTTCCCCAACTCAGCCTCTACTCTCCCCCCAATGAAACAAAATTACAGCTTGTTAGGCGGAAGCTCATTTGAAGTCTCAATTTTCTTGAGTATTCAGCTTTCATGGGGAAGTGCCAGGTGCTCAGCCGTGGCCACAGCACTTGCCTTTGGCTTAGGGTTCCTGCTCAACTGGCATTCTACAAGTCTTTGATTTTCTTTTTGCTTGAAGAGGCATCGGTTGTCTTGACAGCAGAGCTAAAGCTCTGTCCTTTACTATGATGCACATTGTGGTACAATCTAATAATCAAAGTCATTTGTCAAGAAACAGGGTGTTCACACTTTACTCTGAAGAGATTGGAATAAACAGCAGATTTCATGTGGATCTAAGCCAAAAGGGCAGCCACCACCACATTACAAATGTGCCTGGAATGCAGAGTCCAGTGCAAGTTTTAAATTCAACTGTATCCTTACATCAGTGGTTCTCAACCTAGGACAATTTTGACTCCGTGGGGATATCTGGCAGTGTCTGGTATCATTTTTGATTTCATGACTGGAGGAGGAAGCTGCTACCGGTAACTAGTAGATAGGGGTCAGGGATGCTAGTAAGCATTATGCAATGGATAGGGCAGTCCGTCATGATAAAGTTATCTGGCCCAACATGTCAGTAGTTCTGAGATTGCAAAACTGCTTCAGATGTCTTACATTTTGAATTTTGAGCATCCCAAAGGCTCATGTATTGGTCCCCTGCTGATCCACTATTGAAAGATGGTGAAAACTTTAGGAGCTAGGCCTGATTGGAGGAAGTGGGTCACTGGGGGCATGCTTTGAAGGGTGTATTTTGTCCCTGGCACCTTTGTTGTGCACTGTCTCTGTCTCCTGTCCACTATGAAGTGAGCAACTTTGATTAACCATGTGTTCTCTGCCATGACATTTGGCCTCATCTCAGGCCTGAGGCAATGAGGTCAAATTACTATGGACTGAAACCTCTGAAACTATGAGCCAAAATAAATTTTTCTTCGTTTAAGTTTTTTATCTCAGGTATTTTGTCATAGTGATGAAAAGCTGACTAATACAATCTGATATAAAGGGAACAACACAGCGGCATATTTGGTCCCTACCCCAAAGTTCAATAATTTACATGGTTTTGGGAAACAATTGAGTTAGTAGGAAACTTGGAATTTATTGCAGAGAAGATGGATTTTTGATGCCATGTTAAGGAGACTTCTTAAGAAACAAGGAAAAGAAAATTAAAAAGTCCTTTCCATAAAGCTACAGTAGAAATTTATTTTATACTGTTGTATAGAACATAATGGAAGCAATATGTTAAATACTGACATGCTTTAGAATACTGAAAAATTTCCTGAGAACCATGTTCTTTCAGCAGCACAGAGAAATTACATGGTTTATGAATCAGGCCGATTTTGGCTAACGCCCGCACATTTTGCTTCTTGAAGTTAGCCTCCATTTTGGGAAAACACTAATGTAGTCTTGACACAAAACCCGGTGTCACTGAGAGCAATTTGAATAGGTTTGGATATAAATTTGTCTCAGCAAAATAAAGACCTCATTTGAATCGATCCAATTTCTAGAGGTCTTTTGGACTTAAATGTAGCTAGAGTTTTGGGCTAGAATCATCTTGGAACTGATAGTTACCAATTTTTTTTGTAATATATTCTATATAAACACTGATTTATTTTGGGCACTTAGAACTTGATTTGTAGGAACAAAAAAACATTTTAACATCTTTGTATACCTCTACAGGTCAATAAGAGCACAATTTTAACTTTACAAATAAGACATTTCTAACAATTAGATGATGAATTTTCTTTGCTTCACTGGAAATTTTCTGGCAGAGACCATATGTAGATATTGCTATTGCAGTGCGTTGAAAATTATGTTAGATAATTCTGAAGTTTTTTTTTTTTATAACCCTGAGGTTCGCTGATTCAATGATTCTGTGAGTTTATCCTTAAGAATTTACAAATTTGAAGCCTCACAATTCCCAACTCCTTATGCTTCCACATACACTTCTGCCTACTTTGGTTTTATCTATTGTCATTTCCATAATTCTAAAAAAATGGCTAGTATCTCCACTGTCCCATCCACATGTCATTCCCCTTTGAGTTTCCCACTCCTGGAATGTTCCCTGCTTTTTCTCTAAGGCTTATGCCTAACTCTACCTTTCATGAAACCTTTTCCTTCTGAGCTGCCTGGAACTGATTGTTTCCTTTTCTTATTTCTCCTATATTTGTTACCTAGGATACTTTATTAATATTTTCATAAAACTAGGTGCACTGGCAGAAAGGAAATGAATTTCTATGGTAACTTCTATGGTGTTTCCTTCTTATGATGAATTCCTTAGTTCCTCACGATGAATGATGGTAAGATTATTTAACACTCGTTTATATATTGCCTTTTAAGTATTCTTGCCTCTTCAGTAAACTAAGTTTTCTGGACCCACAAGCTTGCTTTGGTTTTCCTATTGTACCTTTTATAGTGCTGAGTCACTGTAAACAGGTAATAAATGATTACTAAGTTCCACGAAGTAAAGTGGAGCCAGGTGACCTGATAAACACGATATGCCAGTGAGTCCACAGAGTAGAGATTTTTGCTCAGATAGTATTTGTGAGATTGCTTTTGAGATGGTCCACTCCCTTGTATGAACTCTTTTGGAGAGGGTTATGTTTTGGTTCTCTTTTTCATTGTCCAGGAATGACTTAGAAAGACACGAAGAAAAAAAAGGGCTGCCAATCTTTCAAAAGGGTTTTGAGATCAGAGCACCCCCCTCAATTCTTTCTTAGAGGCAGCATTCTTTTAGGGTTAGAAAGACCGATGCTTCTCATTTTTGTTCCAAATCGTAACCGGGGCTGCTTGCTGTTCTAGAGATAAGGAGTACCTGTCAATTTCAGCCCTGCCATTTTTATTTTTGGCTCTGCCATCTTGTACAGCTTAGAATTAGGCTACTTTCATGGATTTTAGATTCAGTGGCTATTTTGCTGATCTTCAGTGTTACTTCCAGATTCAACTTCAGCTGGTCTCACCTGAAACTTGGTGTCCCTGGCACGACTTTGAATGCCAATGTTGCTTCTTAGGTGAAGTTCTCTCCTTTCCAGTTTTGATCCTATTTCCTGATGGGTAACATGGTTTCCCTTGTAGAATTGTAACTCAGCTTTAAACCTTAACATGATATAAAGCACATAGTTATTTGCTTTGTCTTATTGATATAACTTTTTTTTGAGACAGCCTATATGTTCCCTGCTGGCTTCAAAGTCACAGTGATCCCTGTGCCTCAGCCTCCTAAGTGCTAGGAATACAGGTGTATGCCACCATGTCCAGCTTTGATATGAGTTTTCTTTTGGGTCTTCAGAATTCCTTTGGATCCTATCCTAATTATTGGTGTCCTGTATGCAAGAGAAGTGAGGTATTCCCTTTTCACAAGTGTTGCCTGAGGTCTAGATCTCATTCTACCTCTCAGATTTTGGCCTGGTGTTTTCACTAATCTGTTCAGGAGCTAAATCAATTTCCGTGATTGTCTAGTGCTGGTGCATAAGTTTTGACTTAGATCTGTATTCATTTTCTGACTTTAGTAACTTAAAGCTTTTGCACATGGTACCTGACTTGAATTGTGTTTTACAAGATTAATGTGGGCGTTCTGAATGATTTATGTCATTTACTAGCGGAAGAAATTGTTTTAGCTTGATTGTCTGAGATTTCATGGGATGTTAAAAGATGTTGCAATGCTCTAAATTATGTTTTTATTCTTCCTCAACTCATACACTCAGTAATTTTTTCCTGAATAATGATTACTATGGACCTTCAAGGTGATGACGTTAGAATGTGTGGCCTTTGGGAAGTAGTTTAGCACATGAAGGAAGAGTCCTCATGAATGCAGTAAGTGCCCTTTTATAGAGGTCCTCAGAGATCTCTCTTGCCTCTTCTGCCACTGTCAGAATACAATGAAAATCTGAAGCCTGCAACCCAGAAGAGATCTCTCACCGTAACCTGACCATGCTGTACCCTAATTTCAAACTTTTAGCCTCCAGAAATGTGAGAAACATTTTTCTGTTATTTGTAAACCACTCAGTATGGAGCATCGATGTTAGAGATGTTATTTGAAAAAATATTTCTGTGGTTAAGTACTTTTGGAAAATACTGAGTTAAACATCATTAAACACTATTCTTAACTGAAATATTTTCTAAGAGGAAGAGTAGAGTAGCAAGTGCTCCAGTTTTTATTTTTTGACTTAGAGATCATTTCTTTCAGGTCCACTTTCTAGTGGTTCAAAGAATATTAGTGATTCTTATAACACCCATTACAGTTGGACTTTTCCTTTAAAGAGTACTAATACTAAATTTTGTGAAACAGCTCTATGTAGGCTTTTTTTTTTTTTTTGGTAGAGAGGGAAGCTAGTTCTGTGTAAACACAATTGCCGTTAAGAACAAATCATAGTCCAGTTTGTTATATGAAAATGACCTCTAATAATATATATTTACACTCTAATATTCTACTTAAGTCAATTTTAAAGCAAAAATGCAAGAAAAAAACCTAAATCTGTCAGCCTAATCCTTTGAAGACCAAAACCTTATTTTTTATTTTGGATTCTTTTTTTCCTCTCATATAGAAACAAAAATTCCAAACACTGTCTGTCTTAGGAGCACCTGGTACTAATTAGGAGTTTCCCTATGCAAGTAATTTTAGTATCCTAAATATTAACTGCTTATCTCTCAGTTTACTATTATCTAATGCTTCATTTTTGGAGGTCTCTGTTCTTTGCTAGCCTCTCTTGCTTGTTTTAGAACTCTGATAGATTTGCTATTATTCTAGAAGTTTTTCTTTGTTTCCTCTAGACAAATAAGCCATATTTATTTTCTTTGGAAAATATTTACTATATAGGTAAAAATTAAAACATATAATTAATATTTACTGATAGCTCAGGGCAGTAATTTTGCCTGAGTAATTACTACGGACAAATACGTGTTAAAAAAGAATGTTAGGCAAATTCAATTTAGTTATGGTAAATATTTATCATGTATTTTTTCCAAACAGTGTGCTTACTGGGTGAGATGCAGAAATTAATAGAGATAAACAAAAGTTCAATCCCTAGAACAACTTTTCATATTTAGTGTAAAGTCAGAAGTCTGAGAAAATTACGAGAGTCCAGTACTTAGCTTTCCAAGCTCTGTGTTCCTCACACTAGCAGTAACTCTTGAGGAGGCTTTTGAAAGCTCAGCAAGTTGGCATCTGACTGATTCTCTAGGTCTTGGCTTAAGGCATGTCTTCTAGAACTTTCTTTTATGCCCTCAGACCTCCAGGAAGACCCAAGTGATGCCATACTTTCTCTGTTATATGATGTAATAACACGGAATAATAATAGCATGTACATCATAAGGTAGTTATGCATTCATATTTATAAACGTGTCCATAAATATTATTATTAAAAATAGGGCAATCATTTTCAGGGGAAAATGTATGATACCAAAATCCTACTCTAAGAAACCCCTTTCTCAGATTTAGGCAATGGGAGTAGCATTCTGGAAGGTGGTTTTCAAAAGTCAGACATATGTGCATTGCTAGCATAGAGAATCACATATTACATCTCTGCTCTGCTGAAATAATAATGTATATATGTTTATTTCTATTTTTATTTTCAATAACAGTAATAGCAATACTTCCTCTCATAGTTTTCTTTTTCTGTTATCTTTTTCTTGAAAACATCAATATATAACTGTTTCAATTCTCTTGGGTTTTGTAGTCCATATCTCTAGGAGAATGTCAGGAGAGGAAAAACAGAAAAGAGAAAGGGCAGCAGCAGGTTTCTCAGGTAATTACTGCTTTTGTGACACTGTGCGGCTAAGTGGTAACTCTATTACTGTTTCTCCTGAACTCCCCCATGGATCCAAGGGGAGTCATTGTTGTTTCAGGGAGCTATTAGACTGACCACTTCTTAGTCCTTTATTCTTTACAAAAACGAACAGTGTGAATGCTGCTCGGGGATAGATGCTTCCACCTCAGAATGGGAATAAGGGAAGTCAATTATAACGAAAGCAGATGTGAATACTTTTCAACCTTCTTAGTGAAAAAACATAGGTAATGCATCAAGAAGTTAAGTGGATTATAAATTTTGACTTATTACTGACAGCACATTATTTATTAAATTCTAGTAATTCTTAGCATTTAAGTATAATGGTAAACCCCTGACATATGTACTTTAAAATATTAAAGTTTAATATTAATGACTAGGGAGTTTGTCAGATAAACTACTTTCAGTTTTCTCCCAAGTTTGTATTTTGAGTGAAAAGAGCACCACTTATCAGTTTCTGTTTTTATGTCTTATGAATACAGAAAGCAAGGATGGTATCTTGAACTCTGTGGGCACAATATGTTATTTTCTTGATTACTGGCAGTGATAACATTTTTCACATTTTAAATGTGTTATGGAGTTTTAGTGAGTTTTAAAAACCTTTTCTTCCTGGCAGAGTGAAAGATAGTCTCTTTTCATTGTGTTTAAGTTGTATTGAAAATTTTTGCAGCCTTTCTTGAAAATACTCCACTATTTTCAATATGTTAGGTGAATCCAATCCAGCCATTTCTCTAAAATATCATGTATTTCTCTCCAAACACCACTGTAAAACTCACCTGAAAATCTTGTCTCATTAGTCTTGTATAAATCCATGTTATTTTGGTACTTGGCCCAAATATATTACTATATTTTATAACATTTAGTTATAAAAACTTAAATTTTTTAAATAAAAACTTTCTTGAATAACATAAAGGAAGACTGAAAAATATATAGAGTCTTAAAATGAACCATGAAAATTTGAATATTACTCCTGGAAACTTGAGACATTCACAGTATGTATGAGGTGTGATCAAAACATATAGTGAGGGGGTGCGTGGTAACACTTGTCTGTAATCCCAGCACTCAGGAGGCTGAGGCAGGAGGATCACTATGAGTTTGAGAGAAACCTAGGATACACAGTGAGTTCATGGTCAGCCTGAACTACATAGTGAGATCTTGTTTCAAAACAACAACAACAACAACAAACCCCCCAAAATAAAAAACAAAACAAAAAAATACAGTAAA
>RJWT010010877.1:0-23757 GCA_004365215.1 Cuniculus paca | reverse complement strand
TGGCTACTGCAGAAACTCAGGTGTATTTCAGATATACCTGATGGGTGACAGCACCCCATCAGAGGTAACACAAATTAGAGGAAGAAACAAAGGACTCACAAGAAAACACTAAAAGACTGATGCAAGCCAGGGACCTCAGCAAGGAGTGCGCCTCCAAGCGGTAGGAATTCCAACTACAGGAGGGATGAAAATGTGCACAAGAAAATGACTTGGAAAGGGGCATCAGGAGATGCTGTAACACCATCAGTCTCAGGCAACTTAGTTATGTGTCTCCCTGGCAGGTACAACACCAAGGAGCATTGGTCATGTTTCCTGTGACATACAAACTAAGCCTCTGGGGATGAACAGGGCTGGCTTTTCCAACCCACCGACATTGGCTGTGTCTGCATTCTAGTGCCACAGCTCTGAGCACTGGTGATGGGAACGGAACAGAGTCCCACTGTCAATGTGGTCCCTCATGGAACTCTTAGGGCCAGTGCAGTGGACTGGTGGCCTTGCAAGGCATGGAAGAGGATGTGGAATTTTATTAGTAAGCTCTCAAGCTGCCAAGCTGTGGGGCCACTTCTCTAACAGCATAGCAGAGAAGGAAGAGCCACCTACTCACTTTTCATGAGCCACATCCTGGACCTTTGGCATTAGGATTCAGAAATAGCATTACTTATTTCAGTAGCCTTGAAACAGGTTGGTATGGAGAAGAAAAAAGCATGATTTGGGGGCATACTGGATTCCATGAGGATTCTTAAAAGTGCCCAAAGAGGAATAATCCTCCTATAGCCAGGAATTAAGATTATAACTTTCATATGATTTTATTTGATACCCACAGATACGTCTCAAGTATATGTCTTATCCACTTGATACTTAGAAACATCCTGAGAAGAGCATAACACTGATATTTTATTTAAAGTAGGAAGCAGGTTCAGCCAGGTTACATGATCTGCCCAAGGACATACGGCTAATAACAAAGCCTAATTCACATTCGATGTTCTATGTGCTTTCTCCACTATTGCAATTCTATGCTGCCTTTAAAGTACGGTACAAAGGAAAATTTATTGCTAGTGGGATAATATTCAAAAAGGGGGACTACGTATGACAGATACTATGAGGTAGGTGGGGAGAGAGGCTCCCCGGGTTACCTGAGAGTTAAGCAGCCTTAAACGAAGAGGTGGAAATTTGTTCTGGAAGATAATTATTATGTAGATAACGGAGACTGTATCCTGTTTCAAGGGGAAAAAAAAAAAACCTATGATGATGACACTGATGCTCAGAGAGGTAAAATAACTTTCCCAAAATCACACAGCCAGCATATGGTGGGGCTTGAATTTATGCCCAGGCCACATGTACCTCAAAGATCCATTTTCTTGAATGTTATGATACAGAGTCTCTCCAGTGGCAGCCTGAAGTTCTTTGGCCTTATGGAAGCCCAGAAAGGAGACTGGAATGTTAGAGGGAGACAAGGGACACAGTCTACAGGAGGAAATCTCTGTGGCTATATCAAACCTAGGATGGTGTGATAGTGTCACCCCACCATCTCCCTTAGTGCCTCTTTGTCTCCTCTGGTCACATGGCCCTCCACCTTCAAAACCTCCACATGGAGATCACACACGAGATCCAACCCAGGAGAGGAGGACAGTAGGAAGCAAGGCCAGGGCCTGGTCATGAAGAGCTTCGTGCTTGCCTGTCATGATGGAACATGATTAAAGAGTTAGGCTCAAAAACAGAAAAACTGCCTTCCAAAGTGGTCCTGAGAATTGCCTGTAACTGCAACCAACCAATGTAGGTATGTTATCAAGGTAAAGAATAGTTAGCTGCCCAGAGGCCCTGTGATAAAGGATGCCGTAGGATTTTTGGACAAGTTCAACCCTAGTTATGAATTTTCTGTGATGATTCCGTAATCACTAGTTTGGTGAAACTCACTACTCTCATTTAAGGAATCCAGCATATTTTCTTGCCCCTCTTGTATCTCCTAGGGAGGACAGTCAAACTATGCTCTATGAACCTTAAGCATACTGGAATTCATTATTCACATTGAAATGTCACCTTCTAACTTCCAACTTGACTCCACAACCATATCTGCATCTCAGATTGAGAGGGTTGAGGGTTGAAGGACTTAGGCACCTTGACCATGATCAGGATATCTGCTCCAACACATTGTACCAGACCAGAAAAAGCCCTTAGAGATGCTGGATCCAGCTTATTCAATTTATCAATGGGAAAGGGCCTGGATGGGTGAAGTGATGTTTCCAGGTTACCTAGAGAAGCTTGAGACCTCAGAGATCAGCAGTTAAACACAGACAGCCCCTGCTTTGTCTGGGTAGATTCTCTTCTCTTAATCACTCTCTCTTCAAGCTTGGGACAGAGGGACTAGTTAAGAAAAAACCTAGTTTATGTATTGAGACCCTGAAAAGAAAGAGGAATTGACTTAGATGATTAGAAAGATATTGATGTTACCAACTAAGTAAAAGAAAAAAGAGAAGAGTAAATTGGGGAGAGGAAAGAGTAAGATGATGGGTACTATTTGGGATGTGTTGGTGATGACAGTTGCACAGACATGCCCTGGAAATGACCACCAGATGTGGCTCTGTTACTCCTCAGTCTTTAGAGAGACAAAGATAGCATCTAAGAGGTGCAAAGATTTGACACTATGAGAGGGATAGATGTGGAGTAAGAAATATCACATGAGGCTTCTTGGATGCTGAGAAACAAGTGAAGACTGAAGGAGAAAAACATCCAAGAAGGAGACTGAAAGGAATTGACCAGAGATACATACCAAGATCCAGAGAAGTCAGGTGTTATAAAAGCCAAGGGTCATCATGGTTCAAGAAAACAACACTGACATTATCAGACACATCAACGAGGTCTCCTGTGGTAAACAAAGTAGATCTAACAAAGATGATATCATCAAGCATCACATAGAGCTTCAATGGGGCCCTGAAAGGAGAAGTTTGAGACTGTGTTGGTTGAAAGAAAATGGAGGTGAGAAATATAAGAAAATAAGGAAGACAGACTTTACAAAAACATTAAAAGGGGAATGAATGAAAGCTGGAGAAGAAACTAATTAAAGGACATTTAGGAGTGGAATAGATCCATTGACAAAGCAGCTACAAAAAGACACTGACTAGGCAGACACAAAAGGGAGGGAAGTACTAAAACTCTAGGGAAAAATGACCTGTGTAATGGCTTACATCTAGATCCCCACCCCCACAAAGCTTCATGCACTCATAGGCAGGGTTTAGGGAGGTGACTGGATCATGGGTGTGTGAGAATGGATTATGGGTGTGTGGTAACTGGATTAGTCCACTGATTGGCTTAGCCTGGTTCTGGGTATGGATAATGGGAAGACACACTCTGGGTGTGGGTAGCACCAACCAACAGCCTTGTAGCCTCAATGCAATAAAAAGGGAAAGAAGGGCTCACTGCTTGCTGCTTTCTGCCTGCCCTGCCATGGACTGTTTCTCCTCTGCTATACCCCCTGCCATGCTACCCTGCCTTGGAGCCAGCCAACTATGTACTGAAACCTCTACAAAATGTGAGCTAAAATAAACCTTCCCTCCTTTAACTTGTGAGTGTCAGGTATTTTGTACTGATAACAAGAAATAATTAAGAAAACTTGTCTCTTAGAAGAGCAGAGAGGAAGGGAGGAAGGGAGCTGTTGATAGATGCAGATACATCTACAGGAATGTGGAAAATTTTGTGACCTCAATTTCAAATAAATTTATAAATTAAAATAGGTTACTCTGCTGAAGAAAAAATATGAGCCTAGTATCTCAGAGGGCCAAACTCAACAAAACTTTCACTTGCACCCTATGTGTTAACTTGGGTCCTCAGATGTATCCAGTTCACTGTAATCACTGAAGGACCCAGCTAATATCAATGCAGCTCCACTGTCAGTACACGATCACCACCATGGTGGGAAGGAAATGTGGTAAAATTACATCTGTTCTTAAGGCTGCTCTCATACTTCATTGGCCAAAGCAAGTCTCATGGAAAAAGCCTAACCTCAAAATTGACATTCACCCAGAAAAACACCTAGAAGTGGTTCCATAAGGAATTGTCACAATGAAATTAGAAGTACAGTTTCTACACAGCCAGGGAAATGGAATAGGAATTTGGAAGGCTCTTTAAGGAACTTGGATAAGGGAGATTTAAAACACATGAAAGGATTGACAGGTGACCTTGATGGCCCAGCTCAGTTTAGCACCCACAACTTGTAATGTGCCAATTTTACCAATTGAATGACCTTTAGAAACTCCCATTTGCTCTCTGTCATCTAATTCACAAAACATAGGCGTTAGATCCTATGGCTTGTAAGTTCCCCTTCCAAATCCCATGGTGATATTGAAGCACTGCACACCATAACACCACTACTGTAGCGGGGCATCCAAGACACCTTTGGTGGTTGCAAACCCTCTGAGAGCACGACATCATGGGACCCTGTTGCATGCAAGGAGTAAAGCAGAGCCCATCTTTTTCCACTTGAACAGAGAAGCTCTCTGAGAACAGAGCTCCATGTGTTTAATTTTCTTTCTTGTTGGGTTTGCTTTGTTTTTGCTGTACACCACCATCTTTCCATTTCTCTGTCTCCTACTCACTGCTGGTGAGCACAATCACACCATTGGAATGAATGGTGGAGAAGGGGGAGGGGACAGAGAAAAGGAAGAAAAGGGAAGGCATTAATAGAACAGAGGCAGGCGATGATGAATTAAGGGAGCAGCCATTAATTTTTCATTTTGACAGATTATCGTCCATCAGAAGGCAGAAGAGATGGTTTCTGTGCCCAGAGAGGAGACACTTGCTCCTGGTCTTTTCATGTAAGCTTCTCTTTTTTTCTGGAATTGGGTAGTGGACACCCAAAGAATCAAAAATTTATGACAATCTATAATTTACATGCTAGAAGATAAATAATGAACTAAATCCTGTCATTAAATTGGCCCTCCGTTTTTCTTAATACCTTGGGTGATAAATCTGATTTTGAAACAGCATTTAGTATAAATTGATTTTTTGTGTGTGTGGTGGGGGGGGATTATTTGAAATGTTTCAGATATAAATAGATTGTCCCAGCCACTGCGTTGCCTAGGGCCTCAAGATATAATTGTCCTATTAATGTGGCTTTAAAGTGAGACGGGCATAGCTAAGGGAAGATGTCAAGGAGGCATTTTGCAAACCACCACTGATTCTGCCAAGCTTTTGCATTTAATGAATGGAAGCATGAACTGCAGCATGGTGTTGAGGCTCACTTCCACCAAGGACACCTGTGAGGATGACTTCGTTGGAAACATGAAGATGCTTTCTCTGGATAAGGATACAGTGACAAAATCCATTGCCTTATAATCCTTCCACTTCTTCATCTGTAAAGTGAGGATAATGGTTATTTAAAGGACTCAATTAGGGCTGGGGGTTTAGCTCAGCAGCCTAAGCACCTGCCTGGCAAGCACAAGGTCATGAGTTCAATCCCCAGTACCAAAAATAGATAAATAAAATAAAATAAAGGAATCAATTAGTTAATATATGTAAAACAAATATTGGCACAGTAGGCAGTCATTTAAGGGTAGTTAGTGGCGTTAAAGTACTGGCGTGCAGTTGGTTATATAATAGTAGTTAACAGTTATTGAGCACCTACTGTGTTGCTGGCCCAGTTTTAAGTCCATTAGATTTGCTAACATTTTAAATCCTTGCATCCATTCTATGACATGGACATTACCATTTTTCCCAAGGAAACTGGGATGCAGAGAGATCACATAATTTACCAAAGCAAGTTGGCAGCTACAAAGTGATAAAGTGGTAGGGCTGAGATTATTTATGGACTGAGTAATTGTGGATATGCCTCCTTTTGGCCAGGATACTCCAGGCATGAGGGACGCAGCAGTGGACAAAGTCAGAATTCCTGAGAGGGGAAGAAGATGATAAACAAAATAAGTAAGTGCAATGTGCAATCTATAAGAAGTGAGGAGTAGGGGCTGGGGGTTTGGCTCAGTGTCATAAGCGCCTGCCTGGCAAGCATGAGGTCATGAGTTTGATCCCCTGTACACACACACACACACACACACACACTCAAAAAAAGAAGTCAGGAGTAATGAGAAGAAAACTGAAATAGGAAGAGCCCGTAAGGAGTCGGGGAGGCGTTGTGATTTTAAGCAGTTGTCATTTTTAATGAATTAAAACACAGGACATGTAGTTCCAGAATTGGGATGCATGTGTGTGTTTTACTGGGGATTGAACTCAGGGCCTTTGAACTAAACTATATCCTCAGCCTTTTTTTATTTTTGGCCGGACCCAAACATGGGATTCTCCTTCTTCAGCCTCTCAGAGTGCTGGAATTACAGAAGTGTGCCACCATGCACAACAGAACTGCAATTCTTAATCACTGGTGCATTGTTTAGGGGAAAGACCATGGGTATGGGAATCAGCTAGATCTATGCTTCCAATCTCATCTCTGTATAGTATTTGTCTTGAAACCTGTGGCGATTTGCTTAATCTCTCCAAGTCTTAGCCTAAGTAGCAAAAATATGACCTCAGCAGGGCCATTGCAAAGATACAGTGTGACAGAGCTAAGAGAAGGACAACCAGCCTTTGAATGTCTTCCTTCCCATATTGGTGCCATGGAAGTAGTACAGTACCTACAACTTAAATATACTATACAGAAGAAATGAAAAAAATCTCTATTAAAACAAACCTTTTTTTAAAAAAATTACAGGTGGCCCCACAGATCTAGGTGAATATGACATCTGTTAATTTTTGTGGTCAAATATCAAAGATGGTATGACCTTAGGCAAGAACATTTTCTCATCTGTCAAACAGCAGGGCTGGAACCACTGGCCAAGAGATGATGGAAGTAAAAATAATGACACAGCATAAGCAGAGCATTCAGTACCCTGCCCAGCACCAGGTAGTAATAGTAATGACCAGTTCTAAAGAGCTTCCTGTACCCTGGGAGTTGTGCTAACCCCTTAGCACATACTGACTTTACTAAGCCTCATTCACTTTATTGATCAGCAGAGAAGGTCAGCAGGTTTATGAAATCTTCTCCAAATTCACCCAGTTACCAAATGATCAAATTAAATCTGGGAATTTAATTTTCTACTGCAGAATAATTTTCTCACCTGAGAAGTTTGGTATCATGAAGACAATTTTTGGGACATAGTGGGTGCTCATTAAATGTTTGCTTCATAAACGAATGATGAATAAGCCATTCTTTCTGCTAAGACCAGGGCAGCTAGAAAAGGGGATCAAGTCTCCAAGGAGATGAGTCTTTTATCAACAACCCCCACCAAAGAATCCCTCACATTACATCATATTGTCTGACATAAAATATTCAAGTGGAATTTACATGGCAGATCCCATTAACATCTGAAGAAATTTCCCCCTCGCTCTCTATCATTCATGGCAAATGCATTCTAATGACCTAGCATGTGAGACCAGTGAGAAGGGAATGCAGGATTCAAAGTCACCCTTGCCTTCTGGATACAGAAAGATGTCAGAGGGCAGCCACAAGAAGCCTCTATAAATTTACTGAAAATTAGAGTCAAATGCTATTTGCCGTAATTTTTCAGGACTCAGCTGTTGCTGTCAAGCACATGCTGCAATGTGTTCGTTTTTCCACAATGGCCTCCATGTCGCAGATACAGAAAAGAAGATACTGAAAGACTGGGTAGCCTTCTCTTCACCTCTGTCGTACAACATCTTTACAATGACCCTTCCAGGTCATATTTGCATGGTCACTTTGCAGCCAGGAAGGCTGAGACTTGATACAGGAAGTGGGTCACAGTGAGTGGAGCCTGTAAGAGCCATTTGCCCCTGCTTAGTAGGGTCTAGATGAAAAACTGAAGCTCAAGGTGGCAAAGTGGCCTGCCCCAGTTCACCCAATAATATCTCAGACCCTCAACTGTTAACCCAGGAATCTTACCTCCCAGAGCAGAATTTCCCAAGGAGACTACTCTGGAATTCCAGGTTCTCCTTTAGGAAAAATGGAATGAAATGAGGGAACACTCACCATGGCCCAGCTAGGTAGTGACAAGATCTAGTCTCCGATAGAATTAAGCTTAAGTTCCATAAAGAGACATACAGGCAAGACATCAAGAAGGCCTGAGAATGACTTGCAGAATGCATACAAGAGCCAGTTAATGACCCTGAGATTTCCAGATCTGTAGGTGAAAAAGCTGTTCTGGTCACTAAGTCCTCTGCCTCCATGACAAAATAGATTTCACCAAGAATATGATGCCAGTGACTTCTTCCTAACATACTGTGATATGAAGCATCTCCTAACCACTTCTTGCTGAATGAACTGATTTTCCCCTGCCTATAAGTTTTTAGGTGATGATTGATCTCCCCACTCACTCAATACTGATTGAATGTCTACTCTACACTAGGACATGCAGAGATGAGCAATGCAGACTGGAGTTCTGTCCTCATAGAAAGACAGATGACACCTCCAGAGATGGAGGGGGAGTGGAGAGAAGGAGGAGGAGGAGAAGAAGGAAGAGAAGGAGGAGGAGAAAGAGGGGGAGAGGAAGGGGGAGAGAGGAGAATGGAGGAGAAAAGGAGGACAAGGGAGGGCAAGCAAAGGAAGGGAAGAGGGGAGGAGACTAGCCACAGCAAGAGAGACAGCATAGACAGAATAAGATAAAAGAGGCTATGAGAGCCACATAGAACAAAAGAGATTTGGAAAAACACTGAGACACTGAGAGGGAAAAGAATCTGCAGAGCAGCAGAGATGAAGACAGAATCCGGATATGCTCTCTAAGACAGAAGTGACAAAATGAGGCAGAAATAAAGCAGCTCACCCCAGACATTACCTATCCAACTGGCGAAGTGCATGGGTCAAGGATTGGGCACCTGACCCCACAGGGCCATTCAGAGATCTCCCCTCAGATTATCTGCGGGTATGGCAAAGGAAGATTCTAGGCAAAGGCACCTGTGGTAAGGCACAATTTCTAATGGCTCCACCAAGGACGAATTCTCTAGAAGTTTGTTTCCTGAAGAGAAGGGGAAGCAAAGAGAGAAAGACAGATGGGCGCGAAAAATGTAGGGGCTACAATATGGAGGTAGACAGTAAAGTCAAGACTATGGAAAGGCATTTTCAGATAACACCCTTCATTCTCAAATGCTTCTGGACTATGCCCTCCCTATCCCTCCTAAACTCATGCTGCTTAGGAACCTTCACTTGCAAAAGTCAGAAGCACAGTGGAGGCTGGGAGACTAGAGCAATTTCCCAAGTAACCCAAGAAAAGGAGTCAATCAGTTGCCATGGTACATCCTGGGTTTCTACTCAGCTCTCCTGCCAAAGGAAAGGTGTGCTTACCCCAAGGTTGGGAGGAACTAAGTTTTCTCTACCTGTAGTTTGACCCAGTGCCAGGGTTCATGTCTTCCACACTTCCATATACTGGTAACTCAGGCATAAAAATACAGTCAGACTCTTCTTTGAGTTACAAACTGACTCAGAAAATTACTGCCTGATGTCACCACTTGGGTGCATTTTAGATGTCTTGAGTTTGGCATGTTCAAAATTAAACTTCTAATTTCCCTTAACTTGAAAAGAAGTATCTGCACACTAATAAGTCTTTTCTCATTTCCAAGTAAGGAATTTAGAGATGGACAGTTCTATAAATCAGTTCTGGGAATCTACCCTCACCCATCCTGACCACTCAGGAGGAAATCATCAATGCCTGAAAGTTAGGCACAGTACAGGGTTTCTAGAAGACTCCTAGAAATTCTGGATTTGAGGGTCCCTTCCTACTCACCTATCCCTGGGAAAACTGCATCCAGGAGAGAGATGGGGGAAAGGGCGAACTTTATGATCTCTCTCACATCTTTTTCATGGGTAACCAGCCCCAAGCACTTTCTCAAGCAAAAAGGATGAGTTTACGTTGCAACAGTAAGAGCTTTTACCTGAAAGGATAATCAAATCATGACGTTATTTGCAAATGACTTATTGTTATTTGAAACAGTGTTTTAAGTTTCTTTTTTGTGGTGTCTATTTCTTTGGGGATTTTTAGACCTTACTAATCACTGGAATTTAACTCTATTGAAAATAGAATAAATATAAAAGAACTTTGCTGGGAATTAATGCTGGCTTCTGTTCTGGAGAAAAGTTTCAAAGATTTCTGTCTCTGAATTTGCTAGAAAGTCTACCCCATTGCAGAAACCTTCTCCTTTCCTCTTCGCTTCTCAGTAACTCTGTGCAAAGTTCAGGAAAGGATTCTAATTGGTCCTTTTGAGTCAAAATCTATCCCTTGGAACACTGTTACCAAAAGATCTGTTTCTCTGATTGGTCAGTCATTTACACATGCTTGTCATGACTGTTAGGGGAAAAATAAAAATAAGAAAGATCTCAGGGAAGACTTTGAAAACATTTTTAAAGCAACTACTAGTTTTTACCCCTTCATTAATGAATCTCCTTGAAGATGATGATGATGAAGTGATGATGATGATGATGATGATGATGATGATGATGATGATGACAGTAATGATGAGGAGGGTTGTCATCTATTCCCCATATTCATTGCCTGTATCAAGTATTTTTCATGCACGATCTCATCCGGACAGTGCAACCATCCTACAAGGCAGGTACTGTTTACAGACAAAACCAAGGTGTAGAGAATTTGACACATACCTAACATCACACTACTACTAAGAAGGAGAAGAGTATGAAAATCATTGCTTTAATATTTGCATTAATTATAAGTGCTTGTGTGGCAAGCACAAGGTCCTGGGTTTGATTCCCAGTACAAAAAAGAAATGCATTATCTATTGTATATAGAAAATTAGCCCATTATCTCTCAGTATCTATGAGTCAGGAATCCAGACATGGCTTAGCTGGGTATCTCTGCCTCAGGGTCCTTTCAGAGCCTGTAATCACACTGTCAGCCAGGGCTGTAGCCTGATCCAAACACTCAACTGGATGAGGGTCCATTTCCAAGCTGACTCATGAAGTTGATGTAGGGATTAGTTTCACATGAGCTGTCAGACTATGGGCTCTGTCTCTCACTCACTGTTAGCTAGAAATCTACCATAGTCCTTGGCCACAAGGGTCTATCCACAAGGTGGCTCACAGCGTGGCTGCTGGCTTAGTCAAAGCAGTAGCTCAGAAGGAGAGTATGCAAGATGAAATTTACCATTGTGGTATAACCTACTCTTCCAGGTGATCTGTCATCCCTTTTGCCTCATTCTGTTGCCCAGAAGCAAGTCACTAGGTAAGAGTCCACACTTAATGGAAGAGGACTGCACAGAGAGGTAGAGACCCTTGAGACAGTTAGACTGCCCACTGGCTATTCTCTTTTTTGAATAAGTAGACTGCCTTTATCTGCAAACCATTTAATATTGTGGAGGGACCTTCTCTTTTAACTCTCCAGATTCACTGCTGGTTTGTTTTGCCCCCATGGGATCTCCTGATACATTCATTTCCAACACTTGGGACGGTCTTCTCCAGTGCATTTTTTTCCCTCCTCACATCCACCACTCCTGAAATATTTGAACCTGAGAAGCATCACCTACTGTGATTATCTGGGAACAGCTCATCTAGTCCCCTCATTTTGCAGCTAAGACTACTGAGGCACAACAAACGGAACGGGCCTTCCTGAAATCCCACAGGAAGCCAGCGGCAGGACTGGGACTCTGAACCTCATCTCGGCATAGCCCAACTCACCGGGAACCTTGCTGGAAAATCCAAACTAGGCACTTGGACTCTAGGGGGATTGCTGACATTTCATCAACATACAAATGAGGGAAACATTTAGGCAGCTCTTCTCCCCTTTTCCCATGCTTTTCTTCGCAGGGGACTGATTTCAATCCCTCCTAGGAGCAGGAAGGGCTCACTTGTTAACTGAGCAGCGAACAAGCCTTTTTGTGTGAAAATCTAAGGAACTCTGCACTGTGTCTGATGTGGTTTCAAGGTACACAATGCCCTCTAGTCCTGAGTCTGGGTAGTTCCAAGAGGAAATTTTTGAAAGTAATGAAGATACACAAAATACACAGAAAAAACCTAATACCAAATTTAAGTCTTCACAACAAAATTGCTCAAGATGGGAACCAGAAACTCGGGATCCAGAAACTCCCAAAATTCTGTGTAAAATTATTGGTATAATGTAAAACTTTCTATAGAGAGTCTAAACCTCTTATTGGCTTTTAAGAGTAACCACACCTATGTCACTAAAGAAGGAGGCGAAGATTCGCCAGTTTGAACTTTCAGAGTAGCTGGGACACTTTCACTGGTTCAAACGAAATGTCCCAAATGACAATCAGCAAATCCTGAGTTTCTCCTACACATGCACACACAAACATACACCCAGTATGAGGTATAGAGACTGGACTTTTACACTAAGCTGTAATTTCAGCCTTTTTTTTGGGGGGGGGGTATGGTTTGGTTTAATTTGGTTTGGTTTGGTTTGGTTGAGACATGATCTAAGTCACTAAGTTGCCCAGGCTGGACTCAAAGTTGCCACCCTCTTGCCTCATCCTCCTAAGAGTACCAGTATTGGGTCACCATGCACAATCATACTTTTTCAGGTATAAAATAAATTCGGACATCTTCTCTATTCATCCTACCTTTCAAAGTATTTTATTCCTTCCTGTAGGTTGTGATTCAGAAGCTGGTACTTGTACTTCGGGGTTCAGCTTAGTTCAATAAATGTCTGCTAAATGCCCAGCACCATTCTCAGTGCTGCGCTAACCAACCAGAGTGGATGCTTGTTAATTTTGTGTCATTCGATAACCATTTCCTGTTCTTTTGACAACATAACTTCAATTTCCTTCTAAAAACCATTCGTTTTCCTATTCCTGAGCCATAGTCCCTGGGCTTAAACCAAACCTCACTCAACGCCAGGGATGAGGTTTGAGTACATCTCATCCTTCCACCCATGACTATGGCTTAAGGGAGAACTATGGTTTAAGTGCTAAATCCAAGAGTGAAATCCATCAAGAGAGAGAGGCTGCATTGGCTCATCACTGGAGTAGAAACTAAAAGCACAGAGAACAAGTCTGCAGCAAGGCCTGAGACTTGGAACCAAGGAAGTGAAAGAAATGAAGCTTAAAGGAAGCCACATCTAGAAATAGGCCAACATCTAGACAGAGAGATAAACTGGTTTTATGTCCCCTCAACAGCTGTTTACTAAATAATCTACCCTTGAGGAATTCATAGTTCAGTAAGATAATGTGTTTAAAATATTAAATATTATGCAACAATGCTGTCAATACACAGACATCTATACACATATATATTTTTAGAAGAAGGAAGAGGGAACATTAGACTCTCCCTATAGATAGATGGCTTTTGCCATAATGGATTAGAAGGACTTAAGAAGAACACAAAAGGGGCTGGGGATCTAGCTCAGCGGGCTAAGCGCCTGCCCGGCAAGCGCAAGGTCGTGAGTTCAATCCCCGGTGCCGCAAAAAAAAAAAAAAAAGAAGAAGAAGAACACAAATAATCAATAGGAGGAGCGTCCATAAGCAAAGACCAGTGGGAGCCAAGAACACAACCAGGGAAGAGTCTGAGCTTTAAATCAGAAGGGTTGAGAATTCTTCTAGAAATTGTGATTTTTGTATTGCTACTACAATTCCTCAGACCTCAGCTTATTGGACCACAAGATAAGATCATATTTACTTCTTTAACTTGTTGAGATATAATTCACATGCCATAAAATTTGCCCTTTCAGACTTTATGACTTGAGGCCCTGGCATATTCACCAAGTTCTACAATTATCACTAACTAAATCCAGAACATTTTCATCATCCCAAAAAGAAATCCTACACCCCTCGTCAGGCACTCCCCATTCCTTTCTTCAGTTCCTAGCAACACATACTAATATACTTTCTATCTCTGTGGTTTCAACTAATACAGACATTTCTTAAAAGTGAAATCATATAACATGTGGCATTTCACATCTGGCTTCTTTCACTTAGCATCATGTATCAGGGTTCCTCCATGTTGGGGCATGTATTTGTACTTCATTCCTTTTGCAGGTGAATAATATTCCATCTTACATACAGACTACATTTTGTCTATCCATCCATCAGTTAATGAGCATTTGAGTTGTTTCTATCTTTTGACTTGTAAGTAATACTGCTATGAATATTAGTGGACAAGTTTTTGTAGGGACATGTTTTCAGTTCTTGTGGATATATGTAGGAGTAAAAGTCTTGTGAATATCATCCCATTCACCTTCTTTTCAATCCATTCTCCTGCAACCAGAATGATCTTGCCAATATTCACATATATTCATGTTAAAGCTTTACCACAGTGCCCCATTAATCTTAGAATAATGATTAAATTCCTTATTATGGCCAAAGAAAGTCATATTTTCCAAAACTGTTCTTTAAAGTTCTTTTTACTCTACATAAAAGACCTCAAAAACTCCACCAAAACACTTCTAGATTTAATAACTGAATTCAGTAGCATAGCTGGATACAAAGTCAACACTCAAAAGTCAAAAGCATTCCTATACACAAATGACAAACTCACTGAGAGAGAAATAAGAAAGACCACACCCTTCACAATGGCATCCAGAATAACAAAATACTTAGGAATTTTAACAAAAGAAGTAAAAGATCTATACACTGAAAATTACAGTACTCTGAAAAAAGAGATTAAAAAGGATACCAGAAAATGAAAAGCTATCCCTTGGTCATGGATAGGAAAAACCAACATTGTGAAAATGGCCATTCTCTCAAATTTGTTACACAGATGTAATGCAATTCCAATAAAAAAAAAACACTATTACCATACCTCAGAGATCTAGAGAAATCATTTCTAAAATTCATCTGGAACCAGAAGAGACCTAGAATAGAAAAGGCAATTCTGGAAAACAAAGGAAATTCTGGGCAATAAACACAAGGCAGGAGGCATCACAATCCCTGTCTTGAAATTATACTACAAAGCTACTATGATAAAATCAGCATGGTATTGAATTAAAAACAGACCTGAAGATCAATAAAATGTATTAGAAGATATACCCACAATTACAAACATACTCAACCAACTTATCTTCAACAAAGGGGCCAAACATGTTCACTGGAAGAAAGATAGCCTCTTTAATAAGTGGTGCTTTTAAAAACTGGCTTTTCATATGCTGAAAACTAAAACTAGACCAATGTCTATCACCATGCACTAAACTAAAGTTGAAATGGATCAAAGATCTAAATATTAACATACAAACACTAAATCTACTGGAAGACAAAGTAGGTAGAAATCTTGAAGACATAAAGGTAGGCAGAAAGTTCATGAACAAAATCCAGACTACATAGGAAACACTTCAAAGAATCAACAACTTGGATTTCATCTTATTAAAAAGCTTTTGCACATCAAAAGAAATCACCAACAGAGTGAAAAGGCAACCCACAGAGTGGGAAAAAAATTTAGCCAACTGTCCCTCAGACAAAGGACTTCTATTTGGAACATATAAAGAATTGAAAAAAATCAGACCCCAAATTCAATGATCCAATCCAGAAATGGGCATCTGAGATGAGTACACACTTCTCAGATGAAGAAATACAAATGGAAAATAAATATATGAAAAAATGTTCCACATCATTGGTCATTTGAGAGATATAAATTAAAAAATACTGAGATTCCATCTCTCTCCAGAAAAAATGGCTACCATCAAGAAACAAACCAATAACAAATGCTGAAGGGGCTGTGGGGGGAAAAAGAAACACTTCTCCACTGTTAGTGGGAGTGTAGACTGGTGCAGCCACTGTGGAAATCAGTGTGGAGATTCCTCAAAAAAATAAGATTAGAGCCGGGCGTGGTGGCTCACGCCTGTAATCCCAGCACCCAGGAGGCTGAGACAGGCGGATCATTGTGAGTTCGAGACCAGCCTGGGCTACCAAGTGAGCTCAAGGTCAGCCTGAACGGCATAGTGAGACCCTGTCTCAAAAACAGGGCTAGGGATCTAGCTCAGCAGTCTAAGCACCTGCCTGGCAAGCGCAAGGTCGTGAGATCAATCCCCGGTGCCACAAAAAAAAAATAAATAAATAAGATTAGAAGTCCCATTAAATCTAGCTATCACCCTTCTGGATATTTTCCCAGAAGAAGTGAAAACATCATACCATAGCAATATAGGTACACCCATGTTTACAGCAGCACAATTTGTAATAGCTAAATCTTGGAAACAACCCAAATGTCCATCAACCAAGGAATGGATAAGAAAGATGTATTTTTATACAATGGAGTACTACTCAGCTATAAAGAAGGATAAATTGGAGACTTTTATAGGTAAATGGATGCAATTTGAGACAATATTCGTAAGTGAAATAAAGCAGACTCACATATGTAAATGCCATATTGTTTCCCTAGTGTAAGAAACAGAAAGAGTAAATGAGATTCAAAATGCACAACAGATATTGTGAAATGGGAAGAAACTGTTCAAAAGAAAGGAGAGACTCCAGGAAGGTGGCAGAGTGGTGAGCAGTAGAGAATCTCTCCAGATTTGGTGTTCAAATACTGGAAGATAGCAACACGAGGAAAGGAGACAAGTGGGTCCCCTGGACCCAGGAAGGATCTGAAGTGAGACTCGAAGCCCATGGAGAGAGATAATGCAGAAACCCTGCAAAAATAAGAAAATTAGGCCTACCACCGCAGCCCAAGGAGAAGAAACCACACTCCCTGTTGAGCCAGCCACCCTGGTTGGAAAGACAGGAGGCCACGCCCCAGAAAACATCATTGGGCCACCACCCCATGCCTCTCTGCCGTCCCGGAAGCCTTGGATCAGAGGGACCCAGGTGTCTGGACCAATCCCCTGCACCATGGGGTGGGCAGCCAGTGCAGGAGCGCCTGGGATTCAGTGGCTGGCTGATTCAGGGGAGTATGGGAAAGTGTCAAGACAGAGAATCAAGGTGCAGTTGCAGACCTCCAGCCCACCCAGAACAAGTCCAGGAGACATAGACACAAAAGAAATTAGAAATCATACACCTGAAATTTCTGAGATGATAGCAACTGAAGTAAAGAAACAACTTAGTGCTTATATTGTTTGATTAATTTTGCATGCCTGTATCTCACCGAGAACGAGTCCAAAAGACACAGACATAGAACAAATTAGAAGCCACACTTCTAATTTCTGAAATGATGGCAACTGGAGTAAAAACTAACTTAGGGATTATATTGTTTGATTAACTTTGCATGCCTATATCTGATAGTCTGAGCAACTATTTAGAAGACAGCAATATGCAATATAGTAACTTTTACTGATTTCCCTACTGTCCTGTTTTTTAAATCTAAGATCATCCTCATTGTTTTGTTTCATTTCATTGTTTTGCTTTGTGTTAGTCTCTTTAAAATAAATTTTAAAACAAGAAAAAAAAGGAAGGAGAAACTGGGGTGGGAGAAAGGAGAAAAGAAGGAAGAGATAAGGAAATATATATATATATTCAAGATAGCTTTTTGGGTTTTTTGTTTGTTTGTTTGTTTGCTTTTTGTGTTGTTTTGTTTTGTTTTGTTTTGTTTTGTACCAGGGATTGAACTCATGAACTCTTGCTTGCCCAGGCAGGGGCTTGTGCCACTGAGCTATATCCCTGGCCCTCAAGATATTCAAGACAGTTATACTACTAGTTTCTATTGAAAAGAAAGGTTTGTGCTTATATTGTTTGATCCATTTTTCATGCCTACAGCTTGTAATTTGAACAACTACTTTGAAAATAACAATACACCATATCAACCATTGTTGCTCTACTATCATCTTGTTTTAAAATTTTTTATCATTGTTTTTCTTGCTCTTTCTCATTAAAATTAAATAAATAAATAAAGTATAATGGCTAAAAGTAGCAACAATAATTTGGAGATCCCATATGCTTATCTAGAACCTTAACACTCCCCCAACAACAGGTGCACATCTCCTTCCCTTGGACCGAGGAGAGCTTTGTAACTATCTCAGTGGGGGGAACATGGCAGAAGTAATGGTTCATGACTTCCAAAGTTGGGTATAAATGACATTATGGTTTCTGCTCAGTTTTTCTCTCTCAGGACACACACGTTTGTATTCCTAAGCTATTGCATAAGAAGTCTAGTTACCTTGAAGCTGCTATGTTGGAGAGAACACAAAAGGAGATCATGTACAAATTGTTGGTGGGGAAGCCCCATCTCTTTCTGCCCACAGATGAATCTGTCCAGCCCCAGGGCAGATCAGTGACTGATGGGTCTTCTGATATTTCCAACTCCAACCATGCTACAACCATGTAAAAGACTCAAAACAGTAACCACTTAGCTGAGCCTGATCAACCCCAGAACTGTGAAATGCATTGGCACAGTTGTCATTGTTTTAAGTCTCTGCTTTGGGATGTTCTATTATAAAGTAATGGACAGCTAGAACAGATTTTGGTCTTGGAAGTGAGATAGTGACCTAACAAAATCCAGAACACAGCCATGGCTTTGAAACAGTGGTATGTACAAGTTACAAGGGCTTAGAGGCATCATGTCCTCAAAAAACTGCTGGTGAGGGCTTGGTAATGTCAGGAAGATGTTATGACCCATGTTATGTAACGACAGAAAGTTCAGCATGTACAGTCATCCAAGGGGAGTGGAGAATAGAAAATGTACATCAGAACTGAGGGATTCAGGTAAAGAGTTCAGAATTTCAGACAGAATGCTGATACTGGTTTAAAGTGTACAGGATCCTTACTTGCATGTTTGAGAATAATTGCTCCCCATTTCTAGCCTTTTCACGTGAGAAAAAAAGAATCTTAAATAAAGAAATGAATTTAAGACAAAAGTGAACTCCAGATTGGACCACAAGATCTTATTTTAAGTCCTCTGAAAAATTTAACGTAATTCACGGAACCTTTCAATGAGCTGAAGATCTCTAGGATCTTATAGGCATGCCTAGCAGACTTTCTTCACTAGCATCATTAAACTTAACAATAATCAACTTGACTCACAGAAGCCTGACATAAAGCCCTGGGTACAGAATTGTTTTTACCAATAAAACTTGGACATAGGGATTCTAGCTGATTCTAGCTGATTGAGTCAAATAAGATTCACAGGAAATCTTCAAAGTTTTTAAGAAAATTATGTTGACAAAAACCACCAGGTTGGAATAAAAGGGTATAGAGATCATAGAAAACAAAAAGAGCTCTTTACACACCCCTCAAAAGATACTATGGATTGGAGTCGGGTGGAATAAAACCTATTCAACTGCAAACATCAATTGGTTTACAAAGAAGGAAGCAGAATTCAAAAGGTAGAACCAAGAGTCCCTGCCAAAGAGAATCATTTCCTAGGAAATAGTACCAAACACTATTAATAATAGGCACCTATTTCAAATTTTCTATGTACTTGTGAACACAGTGTGACCCCTATTTTCCTGCTTTCTGAGTGGGAATATCCATGATGACATCTCTATACTTGTCCCAACATTATATGTTAGGTGTTGGTTGGGCAAATAACTTTTCTTTTCAGAAAGATTGATTCTCACCTGAATGTGACTTAAATGACAAAATCCTAAACCTCAGGACTGAGGCTGCTAACATGAAATGTGATATGGAAGCATCTTGAAGGAGGTAAGTGTAATTTGCCAGGGGGGAATGCTATGAATGATAACAACCAGAAGGTAGACTCTTAAGATTATACTTTACAAAAATGTGGTGCCCTCTTAAGATTATATTTTACAAAAATGTCTGCAACAATGTTTCTGGCTCCCCATACTATTGTAGAAGAGTCTTATCACCAGCACCACCCAACAAAAGTTGGTGTCTATGCTCTTTTTTCTTAAATTGATGCTGACCTCTATGACTGTACAATGAACAGAACATGACAAGGTGATGTTCAGTGATTTCTGCAGCTCAATCATAAAAGTTGCCACAGCCTCACACCTATACTACATTGTTCTGTGGAGCCCAAAGTTGCCCAGTAATAGGCATGGCTGTCTTGGAGCCACCATTCTAGAGAGCCACATAGAGAAACAGAAACACCCAAGAGACCCAGCCATTCAGCTCCCAATTGCTTTAGTCTCATAGACCCAAGTACCGGAAGTACAAATAGGCCATCAGATATCAGCCTCAGCCATGCCCTGACAAAACAAAACGTGTCCTTCTGCCACACAGATTACTCTAGCAAGAACCACACAGTGGAGACAAGTCAACTTCAAAACTACAAAAGTAAATAAATAAATAAGTAATTGATATTCCGCCAATACCTTGTGGAGTCATTTGTCACAATGATGACCAGAATAATGACCTGTCAGGTTTTCTGTGGCCAGAATCCTACAAATGTCTCCTGAGTCACCTTGGTCTAGTTCTCTCCTCTCTCATCATACTCTAGCTAACTGGCTTCATTTAAGTGTTTTGTTTTGTTTTGTTTTGTTTTGTTTTGTTTTGTTTTGTTTAACGTACTATGTTCTCTCCTTCTTCTAGAGAGAATATATATGCAAAGTTCCCTTGGTCTATACTAATCTTACTGACTTTCTTTGTTATTTCCTACTCATCCAGATTTCATATCTTCAAAGAAGTGACCTCAGACTTGGCAAATTATGTTTCACATGATCAGTGTGTGCCTTTCCTTGGCAGGGCTTTTCTTTTCCAGTGCCAGTTTTGAAGTATCATGAAGCCACAGAAAGTGTATTTTTGGTCCATTGTTCTGTCTCCGTTGGCCAACACAAAGACTAACCCCCTGTAGACAGTCAATAAATATTCTTTCAGAAGAAATGAAAAATGAGGAATAAAATATTATGACCCCTAATTTCCTCAGCAGTAAAAGTAAACTAAAGAAAATTGATATTATGGTTAAAAGGAGTAAATAAATGGTAACATGAAATAGAGGCTTAACAAATGTCAGTCCTCTTCCTACTTGTCTCATGCCTGTACATCTAGTCAGGTAGACCAGTTGCCCTTTTGTACTCAGAAAAAAGACATGACTAAAAGGGAGGATTTTGGTTTTTTCTTTTCTCTCTCAGCCTTTCCCTTATCCAATCACAACGTTGCCTGTCTGAAGTTCTTGCCAACACATCGCTCACTCTCAAACTTCTTCCCAAGTCCCAGCTGGAGAACCTTTCCAAGATAATTGGACTAAGTGAGAATCAGAGGTTGCGATGAGAACAGGAGATGAAACAGAGGCTGGACAGGAAGCAAGGCTGTGGTGCAGAAAGAGGAAGCATAAGGTGTAGGAATTTAACAACTGAAGCTCAGATTCTGTGCAAAGAAATACTGAATCAACTGAAAGACTTCTATCATTCCATCTTACATAGGTGGAATCCTTGTGTATTCACTCTTCTAGGGAAGCAGCTTCCCCCTTTTGAATATAGCTGTGCATTGGCTGCAGAATTTCTCCATGTTTGAATGCCATCCAAAGTCATCTTTTTTCTTGGTTCAATTATAACAAACATCTTCAGTGGCACTGGATAAATAAAAATGGAGAAACTAAAGAAAGCTGAATGTTTTAAATTTTAAAATTATCATTGTTGAAAGAGATTGGTACAATCCGATATGACTTCTTTATTTTTTAAGGAGGAAGAAAATGAAGGAATCCTCAGGGCAGAGTTTAGGGTGTGGGATGGTCTCCCAGCAGAAGCCTAGAATATTACTGCTGTCAGGCTAAGGAGCTCATGGATAAGGGGGAGTAAGGATGATGCCAGAGCACTTGTTCTCCTCTTTCCCTTTCTATAATATTTTTTCAAAGTGCATGCAACACTACATTATGCAGCTTTTACTCTTTTCAGTAACTCAAGACAGTGACAGCTAGATTAGTCTGTCTCAGTTTTTAGCTTGCCCTCAAATCACCTCAAATTCTTATTTTCAGAATCAGTCTATTAGGCACCATCTCCAAAGATTCACGAAGTCTCTGAAACAAGTGGTCTGAGGAACAGACTTTAGGAAACACCAATGAGAAAAGTCCCATGATTCAGACTTGGCAAATAAATCTCCATTCACAAATTAAGTCTGATTGATTGAGAGTGTTTGCTGAAGCTCTAGATTGAGACAAACTCCAAGCCCCAGCCATTGATTGGTGATGTCTGCCATGAATAGGAAATAGTATATGTGTTATGTGCTTCCCATCCCAATTCCAGTCATTCTTTGAGAACACGTGTACGAAACATCTGGACCAGGAAAATTATGATATACCCAGCCCACACTGCAATAAACCATGTGAAAATGTGGTTTATCACAGAGGCATGAGCACAGTGCTATGACTAGAGAATAAAAGGGAGAAAGGAACTATGACCAGATAATCAAGGAAGACTGTGGAACAGATGAAATTTGAGCCTGACCTTGGTAAGTACTAAGACCTAGTTCTCTACATAGTTACAGTCAGACATAAACCTAAGCAGAGGCCACTGAGCTAGCATAATCTTAGGTTTTATTGGCTACATATTGTATTTCCAAAACTGAACCACAGATCAAATATAATTGGGAAATTATAAAATAATTTCCACAACCGGTTCGCCTCCAATCATAGTAATAACCCTAAAGGAAAAAATAACTTGTTTATTTGAACTTTACTTTTGTTCTGAGAGGTGTGAAACTCCCAAGCTAACCAGACAGTTAAATAGCTCTTTTGTTCTGCTTTGCTTTGCTTTGCTTTGCTGTATTGGGGATTGACACTAGGGTCTTGGCACAGAGCTATATCCCTACGCCTTTTAATTTTTTATTTTGAGACAATGACTCACTAAGTTGCTAAAATGCCAGTTTGCACAGGAAGGGCTCAAACTTGTGATATTCCTGCCTCAGCTGCCCAGAGTGCTGGGATTACAGCGATACTGGACCCTGCTCCTCCGTGTATTTTTGACACTGGAGCTATGCAGGTTTCACTTTTTCCTACTGAAAGCTTTGTTTATGGAGGTGCTGGAACTGCTCCATTGCCTGGGGGCAGGTTTGTTTAGCTGAGGTGCTCCAACTCAATTAGCTGTGGGACAAAGGAGCACCATTATGCAAACAACAAACAATTCAAAGCCATCCAACTTAGTGATCTCCCTCCAAGCCTGGCAGCTTATCTGATTTCCTTATAGTGGTTCTCTATATAATAGAAGCCAAGTATTAAAGCACTTAAAACTTCAGGAAACAAGATGGAAATTGGAAATCACCAAGGAGTTCTAGGGAAGTGGAAAGAAAAGAGCCATTCAGAAGTCACACAGGCCTGATACAAAGCTCAACAAATAGAATGCTTGGGTGATTCCCTAAACCAGTGCTGAAGTTCTTTAAATTTTTATGTAAGTAAAACTAAACCACAGAAATCAAAGCAAAGAAAATAACTATAGAGTTTTGTTTTGCTTTTTTTTTTCCTCCTGAGCACCTTGAATATATCATTTCCTTTGTTTATTCCACAAATATTTGCTATGCATCTACTATTTGCCAGGCACTCTTATCTGTACTGGGGATGTGAAAGTGAACATTCTGGGCAATATTTCTGTTCCAGTGGAGCTGAAATGAATGTAGGACACTCAGTAATCCACCAGCAAATGTTAATGGAGAGAATAAGATTGAGTACCTCACAAGAGAAAGATGTAGAGGAAACAGAAAAAAGAGGCACCTATATCCTGGTCAGGCAGGAGGTAACATTTAAAGTGAAGAGATGTTACTCGAACTGAGACTAAAACCAGTCTTGCAAAGATCTAGGGGACAACATTTCCATGCAGGAGTAATGTCCTAAGATAGGAATAAGTTACAAAGTGTTGAGGAACAGAAAGAAGGTTCATGGTGCTGGCACAGAATGGTAAGGGAAAAAAGTTAGGAAATACCGTTGGAGAGGGGTAAGAGCAAATAATGAGGGGATTTTATTTAAAAGCAATGGGAAGTCACTGGTAATTTTTGAGCAGGAAGAAGACAGGATCTGATTTATGTTATTATTCA
>RJWT010010876.1:0-23778 GCA_004365215.1 Cuniculus paca | reverse complement strand
CGGAGCAGGTCTCTCTCTTCACCACGATCCAAAGCAAAATCTCGCTTGTCTTTGAGGCGGAGCCTTTCAGGGTCTTCTCCATGCCCTAAACAAAAGTCTCAGACACCACCTAGACGCAGTCGATCTGCATCATCCCAGCCTAAAGCTGAATCTACAATGCCAAGGCGAAGTCGCTCTGATTCTTCACCATCACCTAAACAGAAATCTAAAACACCATCAAGACAAAGTCGTTCCAGCTCACCTCCTCACACTAAGGTGAAATCTGGAACACCACCAAAACAAGGGTCTGTAATGAGTCCCCAGGCCAATGAACAATCTGCAACACCACAAAGACACAGCCGGTCTGAATCGCCACCTGACCCTGAGTTGAAATCTAGGACCCCTTCTAGACATAGCTGCTCTGGGTCTTCCCCACTGCAAGTGAAGTCTCACACACCTCCAAGAAGTGAGTCGAAGTCGTCATCTCCTCAACCTACAGTGAAGGCAGTACTGTCACCAAGAGGAAGCCATTCTGGCTCCTCTTCTCCAAGTCCTAGTAGAGTGACATCTAGAACACCTCCAAGGCAAAGCAGATCAGTGTCTCCCTGCTCCAAGGTGGAATCTGGATTGTTACCAAGGCACAGCCACTCTCGATCCTCCTCACCAGATGTCAAAGTGCAACTTGGAACACCACTGAGACTAAGTCAGTCAGGGTCTACATCACCGTACCCCAAAGGAAAACCCCAGACTCCACCAGGGCAGAATCTTTCTGAATCAAAATCGCCATCTTCCCTGGAAAAGTCTAAAGACTCAGCAGCACAGAGTTGCTCTGAATCCACCTCCCTCTTTCCAGGAGTAACATCTAGCACACTAGTAGGAGAGAGCTATTTTGACTCATTTCTGCAACAGAAAGGGCAGCCTGAAGATTTGCCAGACCCAGTATCTGATACTTCAGGTACAGAAGTGAAACAGGGTCCTGTGGAATCTCCATCTCTGCAGAGCAAATCTCAGACACCAACTAAGAGTGGCTGGTCCAGGTCTTCCTCTCCAGCCATGGAGCTGGCATCTAGATCTCCAACAAAACTAGATAGAAGCGAGTTGTCAGCAAGTCCTAGGTTGAAATCAGGAATGTCTCCTGAGCAGAGCAGGTCCCCATATCTTACATTGGACTCTAAATCTCTTTTGGGACAGAGCAGATTAGAACCTTCTCTTGAGTCAAATGAAAAAACAAGCTTGTATCTTCATGATGATACTGCTGTTACTGCATCATCTCCCAGACTGAGAGACAAATTTAGCCCTCCTGTGCAAGATAGACCTGAATCTTCACCAGCTAAAGACTCACCTAGAATTCCTTCAAGGGAAAGAAGTGCTGCTGGATCACCTTTAGATACAAAAGACCAGAAATGTACTTTACCTGAGTCAAAGAGTGAGAAATCAGTGGAGATGATAGAAAAATCTGAGCAACCTTCAAACCAGGTCCTGCCACATATGTCTCCAGAGCTTAAAGAAGTGGCTGCAAGTAACTTTGAATCATCTCCTGAAGTAGAAGAAAGGTCAGCTGTATCATTGGCTCTTGACCAATGTCAGTCACAAACACCTTTGGAAGCAGAAGTCCCTGCAGTGGCCTCATGTTGGGGAGGGTCACATTTTTCTCCAGAACATAAAGAACTGTCTCCTGGGGAGAATAGCTTTGGATCACCTTTAGAATTTAGAAATTCAGGCACTGCTACAGAGGTGAATACTATATTTTCTCCTGAAGTTAAAGATGATTTGAAAGGGCCTTTCCTTAATCAGCTGGAGACAGACCCATCTGTAGAAGTGAAAGAACAGTCAAGATCATCCAGGCACAGCAGTTCTGAGTTATCCCCAGAAACAGTAGAAAAGGCAGGAATATCTTCAAATCAGAGTGTCTCATCACCTGTACTTGATGCTGTACCAAGAACACCATCGAGAGAAAGAAGTAGTTCTGCATCTTCTCCTGAATTGAAAGATGGTTTACCCAGAACTCCATCGAGGAGAAGCCGGTCTGGGTCTTCTCCAGGACTTAGAGATGGGTCTGGAACTCCCTCTAGGCACAGTCAGTCTGGGTCCTCTCCAGGAATGAAAGCAATACCTAGAACTCCATCAAGGGGACAAAGTGAATGTGATTCTTCCCCAGAACCAAAAGTGTTGCCTCAGACTCCTAGACCAAGAAGTCATTCTCCATCATCCCCAGAGCTCAACAATAAGTGTCTCACCCCCCAGAGAGAGAGAAGTGGGTCAGAATCATCAGTTGAACCGAAAACTGCAGGAAGGACTCCCCTTGGGCAAAGAAGTCGATCTGGATCTTCTCAAGAACTTGATGGGAAGCCCAGTGCATCCCCTCAGGAAAGAAGTGAGTCAGACTCTTCTCCAGATTCTAAAGCCAAGACACGAAGCCCACTTAGGCAGAGGAGTCACTCTGGATCATCTCCAGAGGTTGACAGCAAATCTAGAGCTTCTCCTCGGCGCAGTAGGTCTGCCTCATCCCCTGAAGTTAAAGAGAAGCCAAGAGCAGGGCCCAGGGCCCAAAGTGGTTCTGATTCCTCTCCTGAACCCAAAGTACCTGTCCCTCGGGCACTTCCCAAACGCAGCAGATCAGGTTCATCAAGTAAAGGTAGAGACCCTACTGAAGGAAGCAGTAGTTCTGAGTCTTCTCCTGAACACCCTCCCAAATCCAGAACAGCCCGAAGAGGCTCCAGGTCCTCACCAGAGCCAAAGACCAAGTCTCGCACACCACCTCGACGTCGCGGCTCTCGATCCTCTCCTGAACTAACTAGAAAAGCCAGACTCTCCCGTAGGAGCCGCTCTGCCTCCTCATCACCAGAAACCCGCTCTAGAACTCCCCCAAGACGCCGAAGAAGTCCTTCAGTGTCTTCTCCAGAGCCAGCTGAAAAGTCAAGGTCACGTCGTAGGCGCTCAGCTTCATCTCCACGCGCTAAGCCAACTTCAAGGAGAGGCCGTTCTCCTTCACCAAAGCCCCGTGGACTACAGAGATCCCGTTCCCGCTCACGTAGAGAGAAAACTAGGACAACCCGACGTCGAGATAGATCTGGTTCTTCTCAGTCAACTTCCCGGAGAAGACAGCGGAGCCGGTCCAGGTCTCGAGTCACTCGTAGGCGGAGGGGAGGCTCTGGTTACCACTCAAGGTCACCTGCCCGTCAGGAAAGTTCCCGAACTTCCTCTCGTCGCCGAAGAGGCCGCTCTCGGACACCACCAGCCAGTCGGAAGCGTTCTAGGTCACGAACATCACCAGCCCCATGGAAACGCTCTAGATCTCGAGCCTCTCCAGCTACTCACCGGCGGTCCAGGTCCAGAACACCCCTGATTAGTCGACGTAGATCCAGGTCTCGAACCTCACCTGTGAGTCGGAGGCGATCAAGGTCGAGAACATCAGTGACTCGACGAAGATCTCGATCAAGAGCATCCCCAGTGAGTAGAAGGCGATCCAGGTCCAGAACACCACCAGTAACCCGTCGCCGTTCAAGGTCGAGAACGCCAACACGCCGAAGGTCCCGTTCTAGAACACCACCTGTGACTCGTCGAAGGTCCAGATCTAGGACTCCACCAGTAACCAGGAGGCGATCTCGAAGCAGAACTTCACCTATCACTCGCAGAAGATCAAGATCTAGAACATCTCCTGTCACTCGCAGGAGATCTCGATCTCGCACATCTCCTGTTGCTAGAAGAAGGTCCCGCTCTCGAACTTCTCCAGTGACACGCCGCCGCTCAAGGTCCCGAACACCTCCAGCTATTCGGCGCCGCTCTAGATCTCGAACACCACTGTTGCCACGGAAACGTTCCCGAAGTCGCTCACCCCTTGCTATACGCCGCCGTTCTAGGTCCCGAAGTCCACGAGCAACTCGGGGCAAACGGTCTTTAACAAGGTCTCCTCCAGCAATCCGCAGGCGTTCTGCATCTGGAAGTAGTTCTGATCGTTCACGATCTGCTACTCCTCCAGCAACAAGAAATCATTCTGGTTCTCGGACACCTCCAGTAGCACTCAATAGTTCCAGAATGAGCTGCTTCAGTCGTCCTAGCATGTCACCAACTCCTCTTGACCGATGTAGATCACCTGGAATGCTTGAACCCCTTGGCAGTGCGAGAACACCCATGTCTGTCTTACAGCAGGCCAGTGGCTCCATGATGGATGGTCCAGGTCCCCGAATACCTGATCATCCAAGAGCATCTGTGCCAGAAAATCATGCTCAGTCTAGAATTGCACTTGCCCTGACTGCCATCAGTCTTGGCACTGCTCGGCCACCTCCATCCATGTCTGCTGCTGGCCTTGCTGCAAGAATGTCCCAGGTCCCAGCTCCAGTGCCTCTCATGAGTCTTAGAACGGCACCAGCTGCCAACCTTGCTAGCCGGATTCCTGCAGCCTCTGCAGCAGCCATGAACCTAGCCAGTGCCAGAACACCTGCCATCCCAACAGCGGTGAACCTGGCTGACTCGAGGGCACCAGCTGCAGCGGCAGCCATGAACTTGGCCAGCCCCAGAACAGCAGTGGCACCTTCAGCTGTGAACCTTGCTGATCCTCGAACCCCTACAGCCCCAGCTGTGAACCTAGCAGGAGCCAGAACCCCAGCTGCTTTGGCAGCTTTGAGTCTCTCAGGTTCTGGCACACCCTCAAATGCTGCAAATTACCCTGCTAGCTCCAGAACGCCTCAGGCTCCAGCCTCTGCAAATCTGGTGGGTCCTCGATCTGCACATGCCACAGCTCCTGTGAATATTGCCAGCTCCAGAACACCTGCAGCCTTGACCCCCGCAAGTCTCACCAGTGCTAGGGTGGCTCCAGCATTGTCTGGTGCAAACCTCACTAGCCCCAGGGTACCCCTCTCTGCTTATGAACGTGTTAGTGGCAGAACTTCACCCCCACTTCTTGACCGAGCCAGGTCCAGAACACCACCATCTGCCCCAAGCCAGTCTAGGATGACCTCTGAGCGGGCCCCCTCCCCTGCCTCCAGAACGGTTCAGGGTCCTTCACAGTCTCTTCCCCCAGCACAGGATCGACCTAGGTCCCCAGTGCCATCTGGTTTTTCAGACCAATCCCGTGCTTCAGTGGCCCAGTCTGCCCCTGGAGCAGGGGTTCAGTCCCTTTCCTCTGGGACTACGATGAAGACTTCATCTGCTGATGATCACAATGGCATGCTCTCTGGCTCTGCCCCTGGGGTGTCCCACCCTGAGGATGGGGAGCCACCTGCCTCTACTGGGGCCCAGCAACCTTCTGCATTGGCCACCTTGCAGCCAGCAAAGGAGCGGCGGAGTTCTTCCTCCTCCTCATCCTCTAGCAGCTCCTCCTCCTCCTCATCGTCATCATCATCCTCATCCTCCTCAGGCTCCAGTTCTAGCGACTCAGAGGGCTCTAGCCTTCCTGCTCAACCTGAGGTGGCCCTGAAAAGGTGAGGGGATTTGATTTTGAGGAATCTCCTGGGGGAAGGTGTTGGATGTATTAAGGGAGTGGGGAGGGAGAAACCATATCACAGGTTCTTGGCTCTGAAGAGATAGGGGGGATCTTACTCCTCAAGCTGGGGTAGAAGAGAATGCTGGGGTGGGGGTTACGAGGGGAGGGGGAAGGGATGGGACAGGTAAAAGTCTCCAAAGATTAATTCTCTAGAGGATAATGATAAGTTTTCCGTCTCTACAGAGGACAGAACTAGAGGAAATGGACTTAATTTTACAGCAGGAGGGATGGCAGTTAGACCTCAAGAGGAACTCCCTGGGCTGGAAGGATCTTCAGAGGTCATCCCATCCCTCTCCCTGCCTCCAGGCAGGACGGCCCCTCCCCAGCCAACCTCCACTCACAGGGGCCTCCCCAAGCTGCGGCTCTCCGAAAGGAAGGAGACCACCCAGCTTCAACTTCCACATCTGAGCCCAGAGGCCTTATTCTTCCATCAGGGACATTCTTGAGGTTTAACCTTGATCCCTTGTGCTTCGGGCCCCAGCCTGTTGCTTGTTTTAGCGGAGGTCTGGTTGACTCAGGCCACTGCTCTCCAGAGAAATGCTCACTGACTCGCCTTCCAGGGCTCCAAGAACTCCCAGGCCTTTCTCAGGCACCCCTCCCCCACTGCCGTTCCTCCAGGCCAAGGAAGGTAGGGTTGGGGCTGGGGCAGCTTGTTTCCTTGTGACACTGCTCTTCTCCCACAGGGTCCCCAGCCCCACCCCAGCCCCAAAGGAGGTTGTGCGAGAGGGACGTCCTCAGGAGCCAACTCCAGCCAAGCGGAAGAGGCGCTCTAGCAGCTCCAGTTCCAGCTCCTCCTCTTCCTCTTCCTCCTCTTCCTCCTCTTCTTCCTCTTCCTCCTCTTCCTCTTCCTCCTCCTCCTCATCTTCCTCCTCTTCTTCTTCCTCTTCCTCCTCCCCCTCCCCTGCTAAGCCTGGCCCTCAGGCCTTACCCAAACCTGCAAGCCCCAAGAAGCCAGCCCCCGGGGAGCGGAGGTGAGTGTTGCCTTGCCTGGGATGAAAATAGGGGTGGGGATGACTTCTCCAGAGCAGGGACCCTAGGTGAGGTCCATGCTGGGGTGCCTCTTGTGGACTTTGGTGTCTGGTCTTTTGGGGAGGAGTTGGGCACTCAGCACTCCCCACCACTCCATGGCGCCCTCTTCTGGCAAAGGGCTGCACCATCCAGTGGGTCCTGAAGCTGGAATTGGGAAGTCCTAGGTTTCTTCCTCCTTCCCTTCCCTCCCTTCCCCCCTGTGCATCCTGGTCCCAGGGATTCTAGCTCTTAAGTTTCCCCATTGCTGCTGCAGGGCTCTGGTCTGGCCACCGTCATCTTCTCCCGACTCTGTCCACAGCCTCCTCCCTGTCTCCCTGCCTCCACGCCATTCTCTTCCACATGTAGCCAGAGGGATCTTTCTAAAACGCACATCTGGTTACTTCCCTTCACTCCACAAATCCTTCCGGGACGCCCTGTGGCCTTCAGGATAAAGCCCCACCTCTGCGGGAATGGCGTGTGAGGCTCTTCACCAGCTGGCCCTGCCCACCCTGTGCTCCTCTGCCCGCCCCCATACATGCCCTGTGCTCCAGCCACACCCAGCGCCTTGCAGTCTAAGGAGAGCCCCATGCCTTTGGACATGCTGTTCCTTCTGCCTGGAATTTCCTTGTCCGCCTGGTGAACTCCTCGTTCTGCAAGACTCCACTCAAAACAGCACCTTCGAGAAGACTGCCCTGCCCCTTCCCCGCCTTGTCCTTGTCCCCCTACCCCTGGGTCCCCAGCCCAACGCACATCCATTCCTGCGGGGCTGTTTTCCCACACATGGGGCCCTGTGGTCCTCCCATGTTGGCCTCCTTCACTCCCAGACTGAGCTCCTCCAAGGGCAGGGACTGTGTTTATCTTTGCATCCCCCGCTGTTCCCTGGGCCCTGCCCACTGGGGGCACTCGGTGGATGTTGTGCGGGCGGATGGGTGAGTGCGGACAAAGGTGGGTCTGAGGCTGGCCCTGCGTGGTGTGAGGTTTGGTGGTCAGGACCTGGGTGGGTGGTCCTGAGTGCTAGCTGGTGGGTTTGGAAGGGCTGGTGCTATGGAGTCCTACTCTGCTCTCCAGGTCCCGCAGTCCCCGGAAACCAATAGACTCCCTACGAGACTCCCGGTCCCTGAGCTACTCACCTGTGGAGCATCGGCGTCCCTCGCCCCAGCCCTCACCACGGGATCAGCAAAGGTAAGGCTCAGAGCAAGTGCTAATTCTTAGTCTTAACTGGCTACCATGTGACTTGTACAAAAAGGAAGTTTTGAGCAGGAATGGTGTCTTTCCACCCGGGAGTCTGATGGTACTTCTGTGTTACAGCAACAGTGAACGGGTTTCCCGAAGGGGCCAGTGTGGGGACAGCCACTCTCCAGGCCACAAGCGCAGAAGGGAGACACCTAGCCCTAGGCCTGTGCGACATCGCTCATCCAGGTGCATCCCCCTGGGAGGCTGCACCCCTTCTAACAGCAGGGAAGGCCACCTGGAAGCTTAGGAAGCTGAGGGTTGGGTGCAGCTCCTACACACATTGATCCTAGTCTTCTTTGTTGCAGGTCTCCATAAATATTTCGGGGAGTTCTACAACGGCCCTTGCTCTGGAGCCACAGGGAGTGTCCCCCCTCTTCCCCAACAGAGCTGTGGGAGGGAGGGGTCCTTGTTTGCCCTGCCAAATCCTGGCAACATCTTGGGGGGAGGACTGTCCTCCCTCCCTTTTTTTCTTTGTTCCTGTGAAATGTTAATCTCTGTGAGTTTTTCCTGGTTCATGTGTTTTGGGGGGATTGGGGGTGGGAGGGAATGTGGATAGGAGTTTGGGGAGGGGAAGAAGCAGTGCAGGATACCTTGGCCTGAAATCAGCCAGGTCTTGGGAGTTATGGGCCCCCTTAGATCCTAAGGGTGATGGTTTGGTACTTGGGAAGTGGTATGAGGTGTTCTTGGAAGGGGTGGTGTGATTCATTTAGTTGGGCCCTAACTGCCCCTGTGAAGTTGTGGCCCCCTCCCCCAACTTTTCTTCACGTTTCTTAAAGGCATTTTTGGTTTTTTAAAATCTGTACAGCAAGAGCAACTTTTTCTGTCAAATAAAAATGAGAAACGCAGGATGGGTCTGTAGACTTATTTTAAGTGTATAGATTTCCTTAAGTCCCCAAGGCTGTGTGGGATCTGAGGGTCTCCAGGATGTGGTTCCCTTGTAGAACCCTCTCTCAAGTCAAAGGAAGACCCTGGCTCCAGGCTACACTGGTGATCCTGGCCTTTGCCCCTCAGCCTGAAAAATCTCGAGCAGGATGAGGTCTCTGGGAATACATGGGCAAGGGTGGAAGGTACTTTTAAAAAAGGAGAGGAAATCAGCTTGACCTGTAGGGTGACTTGTACGGAGGTGCTTTCAAGGGCCCAAATCAGTGGAAAACAGCAAAGCAAGCAGCCTGGCATGCATCAGTTTGAGGAGTGGGGAAGAACCATCCCAGGGGAAGGTAATACTGGGGAAAAGGGTGTGTGTGGGATGAGAAAGGCAACAACAGGCAGAAACACCAATCTCTTTTATTGGGGGCAAGGGCCTCGGGGTGGGCCAACGGCCCTCACTGCACAGCTTGTTCATTGGCACTGCCTCCAGAGTCCTGAGGCTTCATGACATCTGGAAGCTCTGGTGGGCTCGAGAAGGGCTCAATGTGCAGGGCCTCAAAGGTGTCATCTGTTGAAAAAGGACACAGCTGGAGAAGATGCCCAGACTCCTGTGGCACCAGAGTCCTGACATTCACCTGTGGTTTTGAGTTTCTCCAGGAAGTCTTGACTTCCCCACCTCTAGTTGCCTGACCTAGTGGGGCACTGAAATGTCGCCCATCCCTACACACTCAAAAGTGACTATGGTGCATCGCTCCCCACCCCCCCCAGCCATCTGAGGGCTGTTTTCCTCATCTTCCACATCCATCAATGAACCCATGAGCAGAATGCTTATACCCACCTTTTCTGCCTCCACAACTGTCTTCACCTAGAATTTTGTTTCTTTATTCCATTATACCTTTACCAAGAAGGCAGAGATTGCTTTAACCTTTTTCATGGCTTCTGATTATACCCTGAATAGGATCTTTATTTTATTTTGTCTTTTTGAGACAGGGTCTCACTATGCAGTTCAGGCTGGCCTTGAGCTCACTTTTTAGCCCAGGCTGGTCTCGAACTCATAATGATCCGCCTGTCTCAGCCTCCCGAGTGCTGGGATTACAGGCGTGAGCCACCACACCCGGCTTTGAATAGATCTTTAAAAGTCCCTGCACAAGGGGTCAGGGATTTAGCTCAGTGACATGAGTTGCCTGCCTGGCAAGCCCAAGGTCATGAGTTCGATCCCTGGTACCAAAAAAAAGTCCTGCCCTTGTTTGTCTTCTGTCATCTATATCTAATGCTCAAACCTCCTCCCTGTTCTCCCACATTAGGTTCTTTCCTGCCTCAGGGCCTTCGTATTTGCCAATCCCAACAAATGGCTCCCAGTTCCTACTGCTGCCCTAGCATAAAATAAATGAACCCCACTTTCCTCATTTTCACCTGTGCTTTCACCCAAGTGACTCCTCTACTTGCTCACAGTCCTCAGTTGGCCTCCCTGCCACTCCCAAAAGGTTATGTATGAAGAATATAATCAGAATCAGGGGGGCTGCAACTATCACTTAGCAAAGAGACACCAAGGATGCTGCCAAATATCTCGTAATGTACAGGAAGGCCCCACATGGAATTATCTGGTCCCAAATCATCTCAGTCACAAATCTGCAGTGTCAGTTCTTCCACTACCTTTCTTGTGGTTAGTCTAGCCAATGCCATTTCACACCTGATTTAACACTGTCATCTCCCTAACTGAGCAGTCTGGGGCCAAGGGAATGATCTGTGTCATCCTTCAGCACAGATGAGTGGTACAGGGTATGACACCCAGTCAAGGCCCAGGAAGCTAATACTGATTGGTCAGCTGTACCCAGAAGTACCTTTTTACAAACAATCCTTGAGGGACCAAACAATTCACATCACCTATCACAACAGCCATCACTTGCCTGAGGGATAACAGGAATGCAGGGTCACCACCACATCATTTTCAAATCTGCAAAATGGCACTATTAAGACATTCCAAACCTTGAGGGGTAACTGCTCAAATTAAGAGAAAAGGCCATTTCTGGAACAATGCAGCCCCCAGCTTCACTTAGGAAGCAGATCATACATGTTTTCAGCCTCACTTGCCCCTCAAAGGGGCACCCTTGTATGAGGTCTGAACTGTACAATCATCTCGCCAGTCATACACTGCCTCAGTATCACCACCCAGGCTGACTAGCTGTAAAGCACTTGTGGCACAGGGGGGCCAGGGGTGTTGGGGCTCAGGTGGCCTTTTTTTTTCTTGCAGCACCAGGGACTGAACTCATGACCTCATGCTTGCCAAGCAGGCGCTTAGGACACTGAGCTAAATCCCCTGCCCTCAGGTGGCCCTACGAAGCTGGGCCCATCATACTCCACTGTAGAGCTGGGAACTCTAGGCTGGTGGGGTGGGCACCCAGCCCTTCCCTCTTACCTGCCCGGAAGGCCAGGCCCACTGTGGCTGGGGCCTGTGGCCTTGCTGTCTGGCTGGTAAAGCCACACTCGCCCAGCGTTTTGCCATCATCTAGAAGCTGGTCATCCTAAAGAAAGAGGAAGGGTTTTAGGTGAGGTCTTAGGAAAGCCAAGGGTCACATGCTTCTGGCCAATCACTACACTACAAGTCAGAGGGAAAAGAGCCAAACTATGGGTGACACCCCAGAGTATGTCAAATACTGATTCCAGGACTGCATGTAAGAACTTCCAAATCAAAACCTTAGAAGGAAGAGCCATGGAATCTGGCTTTCCCCGGCTTTCCTAGTGAATCTAATTTAGGAGCCATCAACCTAGTCTGCAGAGATGCCGAGCTGGATTTGACTCTCAGTTGTTATCTTGGAAAGCTGATGGAACATTTTTTTGGTCTAATTTCCCCAAATGTAAAATAGGAATTACTGGAATTCCTAACTCTCAAAGCAAGCAGAGATTTAAAAGTGCTACGGAGATGCAGAAAACACTGGGTACGGAATGTGGCACCTGGAACAGGCAGGGGCAGCAGGAGGGGCCATTATGAAGGAAGCCCCAGCCTGTGTCAGGCAGGAAAGACCCTCAGATTCGAAGCTGAGACTGTTTCCTTACTTTCCAGCTGAAATCGGGTCACAGCACTTAGTGACTGACTTCATGCTGGTGGGAGACCTGAGTCAGCCTAATGCATCTGATTCCCTAGTGAGAATCCCAACACCCCCGCCACTCTTACTGCATGACTGCCGCAGGCTTGTAAGAGGGGGTCTTCCAGAACATGAGCAAGAGCTTGGCGAGTAACACACAGCTGGCCCGGTTTAGCTGTGGGGGGACCTGACCCACCTCGTCGGTGCATTTCTTCGCAGGGGCACGGAGTCTCCCCTCACCCCCGGGGGCGGGATCCCGGCGGGCCCGCGGGCAAAACCAAGGATTAAGGGTGACATAGTTCAGATGCTGGCTCTGCTAGGACTTCGAGCTGCGGGACACTACTCCGCCGAGCCAGTTTCCCAACCACAGAGACTAGGGCCGCGGGAGCCCGCAGGGAGTGGGTAGGGGCTCCAAGCCGCGAGAGACCCTGGGCGCGACCTCAGGGCCCTGGCGGGCGCCACTCAGCCCCCGCTGACGCGCCCGCTCGCCCGCCGCACCTTGTACAGCCTCTGCTCGTCGGGCGGCCGCTTGAGGATGCCCTCGACGATGCGCTTCAGCTCGAACACGGTGCTCGACTCCTTGGCGTCCGTGAAGATGGTGGTCTTGTGGCGCCGGATCATGAGGAACACGTCCTGGAGGCGACCCGCCCGCGTCAGTGCCCGGAGGCAGCCCCCCATAGGGCGCGCGGCCCAAGGCCCCCGCCACCCCCGGCCCGGCCCGGCCACCCCTCCCCCAGTGCCCGCTCACCATCTCGGCGGCTGCTTCTCGCTAGACGCGCCGGCGCGGCAGCGCTCCGCCCCTTCCCGGCACACCGCGCGCGGCCCAGCGTACTCCGCGCGCGTCCGGCCCCGCCCTCTGGTCTGCCGCCATTTTAAGTAGTCCGGAAGAGGTTCGCTGCTCGCGAAACATAACCGCCATCTCGGTGTGCGGGTGGGCGGGCGTGAGCCAAAGTGGCGCCGTCTCGAGAGTGACGAAAGCAGCGTCTCCATATTGATGCGGTCGGCGAGTAACCAGGCCCAGGCAGGCACAGCTTTCGTTGGGGAAATATGAAGGTCTATTCCAAGCGTAGAGAACGCCGCATCCTAGCAAAAGTGAATGAACGAAGTGCGTCTTGAGCATGGGGGAAGCAAGCCGCATGCCTACCCTGAGAGCTAGGCTGTCATATTAAGGAGTTTTGGGCAGCACCAGCCTTCCTGTCTCCTTACACACACTATGCACAAGGCGCATCCACTTGATATCCTTGGCTGCCTGCTCCTTCCACCAACAGCCCATTGAACACTGCCTTGCATCATCCCTATTTGCAGTTACACTAGAACAAGGGTCCCCTCTCCCTCTGCCTGAGAGGAGACAGCCCCAGTGAGCATGCTGAGAGCTGTCCAGCGGGTGGCTCTGGATACCCCACAATTGGGCTACGGTTTCAGGGTTGTTGAGAGTGGGCAGTTTGAAAGTCTGAACTGGTAATTAGGGGTGGAGGATGGGCAGACTCTTGGGCCCTTAGTCTACTTACTAGAAGGGCGATTTGTGTTTTTCTTGTAGGAATTTAAAACCAGCTTTTGCAAAAAACTGTGATACTTCACTTGAGCCTGCAGATGCCCAATAGATAACTAAAAGCAGAACAAAGCCTGGCTGTATTGTATCCCTTGTTACCATAAAACTTCAGATCAAATCGCTTCTCGGCTTTAAGTATAGTTGTTTAGGAAGTGTATTAAAATCGACAGACAAGGTTGATGAACCAAATTATGTAATCTCATCATTCTTCAAGATTAAGGACACAAGGATAAGAGGTTTACAGGGACATTGAGCAAGCTCCAGAATCTCCATTGTTCTAAACCTGTGACCATCTGGATTCAAGAATAAAACAGCCTCAAATGACTGAGATTGCCCTAAACAGAAACAATCATGTTTTAGGCACAAATTGACCCTCAAGCCATGAAGATCACTCCAGAGCTACTAAACCAGGATTCACATGATCAACCAAACCCTGAACCACTTACCCTGAAAGCTTGCTTCCTGCTTTTGTGGGTGAGCCAGTCTGATCCCGTCCATCAAGGTATGCCCCCACTAGCTGCCCAAATCAGAGAAAGTTTTCTTTCTTACTGTCTTTTGTTAAGGGCCAGCCTGAATTGTCAGCTCTCCAAGCTACAATCCTTTGGGTTTTTCTCTTTTTTTCCGATTAAAGATTTTTCCCATGAATTCATGCTTTCATGTTTATTTTTTTTTTACTGGGTGTTTGTTTGAGACAGGGTCTCACTGTAATACAGGCTAGCTTTGAACTGGCTTATGTATCCCAGGCTAGCCTTGAACTCATGCAATCCTCCTGCCTCAGCCTCCCAAGTGCTGGGATCATAGGTGCCACCATACCTGGCCATGCTTTACTTTTAATTTCGGTTATCACTAAAAGCAAGGAGCTCTGCTAGCCAGTGACACTAGGCAGGAACTCAGAGTTAGAGACCTGTTTGCTAGAGAAACTCCCCATACATAAAGTGGGATTACAGACATGTACCACCACACCCAGCCTAGCATCATGTTTAAAAATAGTGGTGGAGCTGGGTGTGGTGATGGACACCTCTACTGTAATCCCAGCACTCATGAGGCTGAGGCAGGAAGATCATCAAGAGTTGTTCACCAGCTAGGACTACTAGTGAGTTCAAGGTCAGTCTGAATTATATAGCAAAATCCTATCTCAACTAAAAGAATGGCCAGGACCAGGGATGTAGCTCAGTGGCACAGCACCTGCCTGGCAAGTGCAAAGTCCTGAGTTCATTTGCCAGTACAAAAAAAAAAAAAAAAAAAGGCCAGGCATGGTGGCACATGCCTGTAATTCCAACATTTGGGAGGAAGGAGGATTGATGTGAGTTCAAACTTCCAAAAATGTTGGGCATGGTGGCTCATGCCTGTAATCCTAGCTTTCGGGAGGCTGAGGCAGGAAGATCACTGAAAGTCCAAGGCCAGCCTGAACTATACAGTGAGACCCTGTCTCAAATAAATAAATAGGTAGGAATATATGAAGAAAGATGATTTTGAACTGTTTGTAGCCAAGGAGGTTCCCATCTCTGCATGCAGTAAGTCTTATAACAAAGAGAGGTTGGGCCTGCAGATGCAGAATAAAACTTGACATCTCCACCTTCACTTTATATGTCTCCTTGAAAAAATAGAACTTTAAAGGGCCGGGGGTTTAGCTCAGCAGCATAAGCGCCTGCCTAGCAAGTGTGAGGTTGTGAGTTTGATCCCTGGTGCCAGGAAGAAAAAAAAAGGACTTTAGGTCAGATCCCTGCTCTGCTGTGCTCTGCACATACATAAATCACTTAGAGTATCTATCTAAAAACTGATAATTACAAGGGTTTTTTTTTTGTGGCACCGAGGATCAAACTCATGACTTCGCACTTGCCAGGCAGGCCCTTAGGCCACTGAGCTAGATCCTTGGCCCTTGTCTTTTTGAGACAGGGTCTCACTGTGCAGTTCAGACTGGGCTTGAGCTCACTTTGTCTCCCAGGCTGGTCTTGAACTCACAACGATCCTCCTGTCTCAGCCTCCCAAGTGCTGGGATTACAGATGTGTGCCACCAGGCCCGGCTAATACAAGGTTTGTTAGTTCTAAATTTACCTAACCTATCTCACCCTTTCAAGATTGAGGATGCCAACCAGAGTATGTTGACACATGCCTGTAATCCCTGCAGTCTGGGAGGCTGAGGCAGGAGGAACACAAGTTTGAGTTCAGTGGTTCAGTCCTTAGTACCAGAATGAAAGAAATATTGAGGACATCAAGGTAAGAATAACTAATTTGCAGGGATATTCAACTACTAGCTTTTACAATGTCCTGTTCCAGATTCCAGTGCCTTAGAATTCACCAATCATTGTCCTAATCTGCAGTCATCTCTATGAGAAACACACTCCTTTGTCCAGTTTTAAAGAACAGTAATGGAGACCAAGAGTGCAATGAAAACAAAATGTTAATCAGTTTTACAAGGCCTGGTGTCCACCAGATGGCAGGCACACCTGGATGGGTTACAACAAGCTTTTTATTTCTATGTGCAGGTCCCTCCCCCAGTTTCTCATTAACTGAATTCCTGGACTTGCATAAGTCCCCTTGTTTCCTTCTCTCCTTCCCTTTTTCCTCCATGGATTAGGGTTAGGGACTTTTCAGATGCATGGACCATGTGATTTGTCATGTTCACAGGCCATTAGGATAGCTTAGTAATTTTTTTTTTTTGGTCTTTTTGAGACAGGTCTTTGCTGTGCAGTTTAGGCTGGTTTGAACTCCATAGCCCAGGCTGGTCTCAAACTCCCAAGGATCCTCCTGCCTCAGCCTCCTGAGTGCTAGGATTACAGGCATGTGCCACTGTACCTGGCTCACTGTAGCTTTTTATCCTCATGGAACCACAGCAGTGGTCAGCTGTAGGTATAGCTGGGGACTGCCAGCAGAGGTCAGTGATTGGAGCCTCCTTTTTATATCTAGCCTTTATTACTTTTTTTTTTTTTTTTTGCGGCATCTGGGATTGAATTCATGACCTCTTGCTTGCCAGGCAGGTGCTTAAGCCACTGAGCTAAATCCCCAGCCCTTGTCTTTTTGAGACAGGGTCTCACTATGCCATTCAGACTGGCCTTGAGCTCACTTTGTAGCCCAGGCTGGTCTTGAACTCACAACGATCCGCCTGTCTCAGGCTCCTGAGCGCTGGGATTACAGGCATGAGCCACCACACCCAGCTTTGAATAGGATCTTGTCAGAACTGGGGATATAGTTCAGCAACATAAGCACTGGCCTGGCAAATGCAAGGTCCTGAGTTCAATTCCTGGTACTGCCCCCCAAAAAGGAACTCTTTTTGTCATAAATTAACACTAACAAGAATCAGAAGGACAAAGATAGAAAAAACTAAAACAAAACCCTTTTTACATGGTGAAAACCTGGACTATTTTTTAGAACAGATCTAGGCTGAAGGTTTATCTTACTGGAATAGCCATGCAAACTTCTCAGAAGCTGATAGCCAAAACTGCTTTTTTCATAGCCATATGTAACGGTTCCCTCTAAAGGGACTGTTAAAGGTAATTTCAACTATTTTATTTTTAGGGAGTGTTCAGGCCAGGTTTGGGTGTAGAAAGAGACTAGGTGACACGTTTTGGAGCTAAATATGTGTTTCAAAAGGTGGGCAATACCCAGCATGGTGGTGTATACATACAATCCCAGCACTCAGGAGGCTGAAGCAGGAGAATCTCTGCGAGTTCAAGGCCAGCATGGGCTACATAATGAGTTCAAGACCAGCCTGAACTACATAGTGAGACCCCATCTAAAAAAACCAAAACCTAAAATAAAAAAGGTGGGGGAATAAGAAGGCTTGCCACAGCTCCAATCTGCCCTAGTGCAGATGTTTATCTACAGCAGTTTCTTTCCTATTTTTTAAACAAACAAGGGGGGCTGGGGAATATAGCTCAGTGGCACAGCGCCTGCCTGGCAAGCGCAAGGTCCTGAGTTTGATTCCCGGTACAAAAAATAAATAAAGAAACAAGGGGAAGGGAAGCTATCCCTGCCTATCCCTACTTGTTCTGTGTCCCTAGGGTTTAACCCCATCCAGCGTCCGTGGTGGTAAACTGGAGGTGTAAGAAAGTGGCCTGAACTGAATTTATCTGCTTTTACTGTGCACTTGGGCCCCCTCCTCATGATGCTGTGACCCCCCTCGGATCATGGTTAGCTGAGGGCTTTCCTTTTCCTGACCTCAGTTAACGTATCTCTGAGTACAGAATGTCTATTGGCCTAGCGAGATGTTCTGGAGAGAAATCATGGCAAGACAGAGGCAGTTCTTTGGATACTGGGTGCTGTGGCTATTGGCTTTCTTAATATAGTTCCTGCTTTTGCTTAAAATTTATTAAACTCAGCTGGATCCCTAGGAATGCTTTTTGGTTTTTAATCAGTGAATTTCTTTGTGCTATTAAAAAAAAAACCCTAACTTTGGGCAGAGGTATTTAACAGCCTGTAAGAGTTGTCATTGGCTTTCCAGATTCTCACAGGGCAGAGCCAGCCAGGCATCACACTTAATGATTTGAGGTTCTAAGGTTCTGGTTATGTTTATTAGTAACACATTTTCCAGGTGTTTTTTTTTTTGTTTTGTTTTGTTTTGTTTTTGAGTCAAGATCTCACTGTATATTCCATGCTGGCCTTGAACTCACTGTGTAGCCCAGGCTGGCCTCAAACTTGCAGTGATCCTCCTGACTCAGCCTCCCAAGTGCTAGAATTACAGGCATGTGTTGCCTTGCCTGGTCTTGATTTTTTTTTTTTTTATTGCGGCACTGGGGATTGAACGCTTGCTAGGCAGGTGCTTAGGCCACTGAGTGAGATCCCGGCCCTTGATTTTTTTTATTATCAATTTTTAGTCTTTTTTTTTTTTTCCTGTAGAGCTTTAAATTGCTCAGTCAAACCAAGAATAAGAGGAATGACCCCTTCATTTTTGAAACTTTTTGGTCATTTTTAATGTTAGCTTTAGCAGGTCCTCAGGTGATTTATACACTTTCCACTGATTTTGTTCCATCCCCTTCTGAGTTTCCCTATTTGTCCCTTAACTTGAGTGTGGTGAATCTGTCCTCTTTTTTTGGTTTGCACTGCAGTTTCAGTAGTCAGGAGCACCTGGTAAGTCCCTTCCCAATTTGGCTGGAGCATGTCCTCTTTCCAGGTCTTTATCAACACCAGGTTACTGGGTTGAAACTGATAAACTGTGAACTGCAAAGATAAGAGTCCAGGCTAGCAAACCTTTCAACCTGAGGGGAAGATAAAGCAGAGGATATGGCCAATGTATAGTTTCTTAAAAATCGATTCTTGTGTTTATAGTGGAAAGGTCTGTAGATCTACCGAAGTATGGAAGCCCGCATACCAGTTCATTGAGGGACAGCCCTACCTCCTTTCCCGGGGCAGTCCTGATCCCAAGAAGTACTACTGGCGACATTTAATCCAGGGCAGTGTGGTCTCTAAGATTCATTTAGCCATACATTTCCAGAGGAGAGAGGGAGTATGGCAATCCTAATCCGTGTTTAACTCCCATAGGGCCTTTGAAGTGAAATTAAGGCCACTGTTTTCTACTAGGCCAAATCTAGGTGTAATCTGCTCAAGAGTTATTTTGGCAACATTGCGAGCAGGGTTAGTTGTAAGAGGGAAGGCTTCTACCCAGCCAGAGAGGCAATCAACTACCAGTAGTTGATACATGATCCCTCCCACCTTGGGCATTTCTGTGAAGTCTATTTGAATACTCTGGTGGCCTTAGCCCGCAGTGTGCTTTCTAGTTACTCCCTAATTCATTTTTTGATTTGTCACACAGCTTCTGCAGACCCTTTGCCAAGGGTGTCAATCCCTCGGCAACACTAGTTTCTGAGTATTGTGTCACACATATCCCGGGGACCCCAGTGACTTATGTAGTATGGACATTAACTCCCTCATTATGGGCCTGTCCATCATTTCTCTTTCACCTGGTAGTAACCGTTTTTGACTCTTGGTTTGAGTGATTGAGTTTGCTTTTAAACTCTTTTTCTTCCTCCTTTGTGAACTGGGGAATTAATTGAACTTCGGTAAGCTGGGGATCAGGCTTAATATTTTAATCTCTTTCTCCAGGGCAGCCTGATTTACTGCTTTATCAGTAAGCCTGTTTCCTGTGGCTTTCACGGGACTCTCTTCTGGTGACCACTTACGTGAACTACAGCCACCTCCTCAGGTAGCAAGAGGCTTTTGGATGTGTTTAATTAATTCCCCATGTGTGAATTTCTTTCCTTTTATTTATGAGGCCTTGCTCTGCCCTGATTTTTTTTTTTTTTTTTTTTTTTTTGCGGCACTGGGGATTGAACCCATGACCTTGTGCTTGCCAGGCAGGCGCTTAGGCCGCTGAGCTAGATCCCCGGCCCATCTGCCCTGATTTTTTGAAGGTGTGCACCACCCTAAAAGCACATTTACAGTCAGTGTAAATAGCATACAGTTCACAAGTCTGGGTGAAGCAATTGCTAGGTGACCTCTTTCCTTCAACTAGGGACTCTTCCCCTCAGTTATGGTGTAGCTGTTACGTCTCTTTTCCTCTTTCACCCCGGATGATCTTTCCACAAACAACCAAACCCCTTTATAGAGTGGAGTCTCTCAGATCTGATCTAATTTTATTTGGATACTCTATGAAGTCTAAGCAGTCATGGTCCAGGGCCCCTGGATCTTTCTCACACCCAGGAGGTTTGCAGGGTCTAGGCGAGTATATGGTGTAAGGACTAAATCTTCTCTTTCTAACAAAGCAGCATCATAGTATGGTGGCACACACCTATAATCTCAGCACTCAGGAGGCTGAGGCAGGAGGATCACCGTGAGTTAAAATCCAGTCTGTACCACATAGTGAGACTCTGTCTCAAACAAACAAACAAAATAGCATCATAATTTAGTATCTGGGAGTCTGTTAGCCATCTTTTAGCTTTTTGATTCAAGATAGTCCTAACTGATATGGAGTGCTTCCCACTAAGGCTCCACCAAAAGTCAACTTCTTTTTTTTTTTTTCCCACTAGTAGAGCAATAGCAGCCATTGTCTATACACATTCAGGCCACCCTCACAGGGTCAAGAAATTTAGTTGCTCCCTTCCTCCGCAAGTTTGGGGCAGGACCCCTAGGCTGCACCCTCCTCCGGAGTGGTGAACACATGGAAGGGCTTTTCTAATGAGGGAGGGTGAAAGCTGGGTCTATAATGAGAGCCTGTTTCAGATTGTATTTCTTCTGGGGACCTTTGCAAGGCTATCAGGTTCCTCATCCAGCAATTTAAAGCACAGAGCTTTTGTCCTTTGGGCTTACAAGTCAATCCATAGGTGACAGTAACAAGAGGTTACTGTAACAGCCTCAAGAGGTTTCTGAATTTTCTCCTAGTTTTGGGGAGGGGTAAGCTAACAATACTGGAAATTTTTTCAGGGTTAATGTGCGGCTTTCCCTCACTTAAATGTCCTAAGTATTTGGTTTCTTTTCCCACAAACTGTTACTTATTTTTAGAGACTCATACTCCTTTGTCTCCTAAGAAGTTCAGCAGATGATCATAGCCTCTGATACCGTGCCCTTCTTCTCCCCTGAAACTAGAGGTCATTCACGTATTACAACAACTGGGTCGGAAGAGGAGGTTGAAATTCCTCCAGCACTGTTTCTAAAACTTGGCTGAATAAATTTGGAGCTTCCATAAATTAGCCTTGGGGCAAAACCATCCAATGGTATTGTTATTTCTTCCTGTTAGTGGGGTTCTCCACTCAAAAGTAAAGTGGTGCCTGCTTTTGGGATCTACTAGGAAGGCTCAGAAAGGGTCCTTTAGATCTACCATGCTAAACCACTTGTGTTCATGTGGAATTTTACTGAGAAGGTTGTAGGGGTTGAGCACCACAGGGTGATGGGCCTAGATAATTTGGTTGATGGTTCAGAGATCCTGCACCAGCCTGTACAACCCATCAGATTTCTTTTCTTTCTTTTTCTCTCTTTCGTTCTTTTTTTGGGAGGAGGTCTCACTGTGGAGCCCAGGCTGGCCTTGAACTCGCAGTGATCTGCCTGTCTCAGTCTCTTGAGTGCTGAGATTACAGGTGTGTATCACCACGCCCAACATCCCATCAGATTTCTTCACCAGGCATATTGGAGTGTTGTATGACATGCAAGGTTTGAACAACCTGTCCCTGATCAAACCTTTTATCACTGGCTGTACCCTCCTTCCTGCAGTTGATATGGGGTACTGTTTTCTACTATTTCTTCTGGTTGATTTAATGTGGAGAGCAGTGCTTTGTAATCCTCCTCTATTACCCTCCTTAACTCACATGTGAGAGTCTATTTTTCCTTCTTTTTCTTTAGATAGAAGCCTCATTAACATTTTAAACTACCTGTCTTCTACTCCTCATTCTAAGCCTTGCCTGAAATTAAGTCTCATCCCAGAAGATTAACACCAACTTCTGGGAAAAATGTGAGTGATGCCTCTACTTGCTCAGTTCCTAGTTTAAGCATCATTCAAAACAAAACGAAATAAAACAAAACAAAAACAACTGGAACTTGAAATCCTTCTCCCTTTACCTCTAATACTAGCAGTTTCTTAGTGGATAATTTATTCCCCTTTAGTTAGAGTGTGAGGGAAGAACAGGCAGCTCCAGAGTCCACTAGAACCATAGTCTCCTCTTCTTAGGTCCCACTCAAACTTATCAAGGTTCCTGATGGGACCTATTAAAGAGGAACCCCTGAACCCCCTAATCTTCATTGAAAGTCATGAAGGGGGTCACTTTTCTCTCCACTCTGAGCATTCCCTCTTAAGGTGTATTGTTTTCCCCTGCTTGCAACATCCACTCACAGTCTGAGTCTTAGAACCTTCTGGGGAGACCCTCTTTCCCTTAGGCTTTTCTGTCCCTTTCTTTTCCAAGGAAGTGTCCCCATCTAACCTCTTCTTGATTACCTGCTCAACATAATATAATCTTTGCCTTTTGCTTCTGCTTTTCTTTCTCCCTCCTCACAAAAACCTTTTGAGCTTCTCTCAAGAGTTCCTCGATTGGCTCGTCATTCCACCTCTCTCTCTTTTATAACTTTTTCATGCTATTGGGTCAATTTTTGGTCATGAAGTTAACTTGGAGTAAGCCTTGCCCAATGAGGTCCTCAGGACCTAAACCTGAATACTGTGTTTATTGGATCCCTAACTCTTTGTAAGAAAGCTGTGGGGGCGGGTGGGGATTTAGCTCAGCAGCACAAGCACCTGCCTTGCAAGCACAAGGTCATGAGTTCGATCTCCGGTACCAAAAAAAAAAAAAAAAAAAAAGCTGTGGGGGTTTCTTCTTTATCCTGCTGAATTTGAAACGACTTTGTGATATTTTGGGTTTGATGAGCTGACTTCCTATCCTGTTAATCATGAGCTCCCTAAGTTTTTGCACATTGACTCGATGACCAAGAAGATTGCTGTTTCACCTCAGATCTTCACTGGGAGGATTTAGTTTCTGCAGCTGAGACTCCAGGCCCAGAAAGTTGCTGTCTCTCCCAAATGCCACTGGCTGTCCTCCTAATCACTCCTCTTTCTTCTCCTGTAGGTCCAAGGAATTGGTCTAATTGGTGTGTTTGCCCAAGGGAATAGTTTTGTGTTTGTTTTGTTTTTCATTTTTTGAGACAGGGTCGCTATATAGTTCAGGGTGGCCTTGAACTCATGGTGATCCCCCTACCTCAGTCTCCTGAGTGCTGAAATTACAGGTGTGCACCACCATGCATGACTCCAAGGGAATCTTCCAGGAGTGGTTTCATCCCCTGTTGGAAGTACCAGGAAGTGGAACATTCACAAAACCAATCTCTCCCCGCCCCACAGGAGCCTCTTGGAGAGCAAACATGCCTGTTGTTTGGGAGAAATGGGAAATTTTTCTAAGTTGTTCTTGCATTATTCTAGTTCCTTTCTTAATCTAGGGTATGGATCTGAGGGTGCCATTGGCTTAACTCCTTCCCAATCCTTGAGTTCAGTCTCCCCTGGCCCCTCCAGATCCTCTGTCATCCACTGAGTCCCATTCCCCTCAGTCTGTGGGACATAATGGGGGTGGGGGGACAGGTCAGGAGATCCCACTTCTCTTTGGTTTCTCCTTTCTGCTCCTTTCTGTTCTTTAAGTAGCAACACAGAGTTCAAACTTGGAAACCAGTAGAGGGCATAGTCTGTTTCTTCCAGTGAGGCTGGGTTCTTTTCATTGACATACATTATCAGGGCCTAACAAACCCATTCCTCGTTGGAGCTGAATGTAGGCCAAAAGACTGTTTTTGTGTTGGGTCCTTGGACCATATGAAACTATAGTATTTAATCATTTTCTGCCAGGCGTGGTGGCACATGCCTGGAATCCTAGCACTTGGGAGGTGGAGGCAGGAGAGTCACCACTAGTTTGAGGCCAGTGTGATCTACATAGTGATACCTTGTCTCAAAAAAAAAATAAAAAAAGCAATATTTAATAATTTCCTATTTCTTTTTGAGCCTGGGAACCATCTTCCTAACCTTCCAGCATCCCCACTAAAGGACTATCTGGATATCTGGAGGAACGCTGCAATGAGAATTCCAATGTTTCCCTTATTGAATTCTCTAGGTCTGGAATTTTTATTTACCATTTTTGACTGGGCCCTGTGTCTGAGATTCCCTGTGCACTTAACACCCCCTACTG
>RJWT010010875.1:0-23774 GCA_004365215.1 Cuniculus paca | reverse complement strand
AATCAGGTACACTGTCAACCCCTAAATTCTCAACACTGCAGTTAGGTTCAGTCCATATTGCCAAGTCGCTTCTGCACGTAGGACTGTGAAACAATTCAAAGAGAAAAGCAGGAAGTTGTGGGGAGCAAGCTTCAGAAATATCATTTCAGAAAGGCTACTTGTCTTCAGATGCTTGTCATGAGCCACTGAATGAAAAGGATAAACGAACAAGGTAACCTTGCTTGCCTTTACTTCTGATATCTGTATTTGCTGATGGGGACAAAAAGCAGAATGGGAATTCAGAGACTGGAGGGCTGACGTAACCTTGGCATAAGGCAACAGTAAAGAGGAAAGTGTCCCCAAAGCTGCAAGACTTCTTCCATCCACATTGCTTATGCTTATTCAGATTTTTAATTGATGACCATGATTTGTGGTTGGCTCCTGAGTCCTGGAACTGTTTTTCTGAATTCTACATTATGATATTTTTCCAATAATGATATTTTTCATGTGTGTTACAGTAGAATTTGGAACATCGTGTATCAATAATATACAAGCTACTTTTTTCTTTTATTGTGATATTGTGAACATCTTCCTATTTTATTAATATTATTCAAAATAATGACACTTTATTGCTGTCTGATATTCCATTATATGCATGCAACATACTTCTTCAAACTGATCCCTTATGATAAGACATTTCATATATCTATAAATACTCTATTTTTTCGTGTAAAAATAATTTCAAAGTTGTTGATGGTACAACTTTGACACCATAAGGTTGCTTTTCATGGTGAGAGGGGTTGACCAATGTTTTCTTATTTAATGTCTTTAAGTGTTAAAAGTGAAAACCTTCCATTTGGGAATTGTTTGGTTAATATTAATTTAGTAACAAGCAATGAGCACATGTGCAATGTATGGAAGGATCTTTTTTGTTATTCTTGATCTGCTATGAGTCAGATCTCTGTGATCCTCTCTGTGATTCTCTGATTGAGTGTGCTGCCTTCTAACTTTGTTGGTATTTCTTATCTTTGGGAGCACTGTTCTATCTACGTTTTTCATAATATTGATTTCATTTGTTTGAGAGTTGGAGACTTATATATCAGACCTGGGCCAAGGATACAGCCCAGTGGCACAAGCATCTCCCTGGCAAGCACAAGGTCCTGAGTTCAATTCCCAACACACACACACACACACACACACACACACACACACACACAAGATAAAATTCAGACTCATGTTCCCTAGGAGCCGGTAGGGTTCATGCTTGGTGTGGAACCCTTGTTTTTTGTTTTTTTCTATTCTTTTGATGTACAAATTACCCAATGGGAGGGAGCAGTGGCCTTCTTTCACCTGAAGGAGCACTGCCCAGCAGCAGGTCCACTCAGGCTGATGTGTACTGTCCTTTTCATACCTTTTTGTATTTCCCTACCATGCAAGCTACTTTGTGCATGTATTAATAGCTTACTGACTTTAGCCGAGATCGGAAGTTTGACAGAAGCTATAATATCTGATTGTCTTTCCTACACACACATGCATTCATTGATCTAGCACCAAGAGATCTTACACTTTAAATTTTCCCTACAGTGATCTTGTAATTGTTCTAGTCCATGCACAGTTTCTCTCTCCCCGGTGCTTGTTTATGAGAGCTGAGCAGAACCAAGGTAAAAGTGATTCATGTGTTCAGAAACAGAAGCTCTGACCTTGGCATGCTAACTCTGCTAAAAGGTTTAAGAGGAACTATCAGCCAATAAAAAAAATAAATTGTCTTTATGAATGAAAGCTATTTATAAAAAACCATGGACACGGATCTCCCATCATAAGCATAGGACATAGATGACTGGGGATGCTTTTATAATTTTCTCTGTTAAAAGTGCTTCTATTCATAATTTGGAGAACATTCCAATGAACAGTGACATTTTAAGGTGACTTCTAGGATGCTCTCAGACTTTCCCTGAGTCCTCCTGCCCTGTCATGTGTTCAAGTGATCTCTGCTGTTCATGTGACAGCTGCTGCTAGGTTTACAGGGCTTCCAGGTCTTTGCTTGTCAGTTAAATGTTCCGAAGGTTTAAGCTGAAGCAAATCTGTGCCGGAGGAATGGTGAGAAGGCAAGTATGACTCTGGAGAGGAAAACAGAAGAAGGACAAGAATGTGTGTAGCAGGCACCCACTGAGAGGGAATGATAGCCCTCAAGAAGCAAAGGAACCATACTTCACTGCTACATTTTCCAGGGGCCCAAATGTCCTACTCATGCCAGACTTCCTTTGGACACACACCTACATTTTTATAGCCAAATGATTTGGTGCAGGGCTTCTTAGGTTATCATCTTTGGCTATTCCTAAAATATGCACCATTTTTTCTTCATCTATCCCATAGGGAAGGGAGTTTGCTGTCAAAGGAACAAAATATTCCCTCTTATATAGAATTTCTGGTGAATATTTAAGCCACTTCATCATTCTCTTTTTAGAAAAGAAAATTTTTTTTAAAAAATCTATTTTCCCGATAAAAACTGTGAAAGATGTATAGTTGCTAGAACAGTCTATCTTTGGATTAAAGGACATTAGGCAGATTTGACCACTAATGCAGCTGACATATTTATATATCAGTTTTTTTACCAATGCCATTTATGAAGAACATTAGCATATATGATCCTACTTTCTACTAAAACTTTGACAAATACTTGTATATAGAAGCAAATTGAGGCTCAGAGATGTCATGTGATTTGTCCAAAGTTACATGACTAAGATGTAACAAAGCTAGATCCATTGTCCTTATCCATTCATGTTTGGTATATTTTTGTTGTAACACTCAGAGGATAAGATTATAACCAGATTAATAGGATTAAAGAGTAACAATATCAGTAGGGATAATTTTGTAGACCAGAGGACAATTTAGCACCACAAAAACATGAGTGGGGCAATCACTTAAGAGGTTTAAATCTATATCAAGAAATGGTTGGCTTTGGGAATGTGAGGTCATTTAATTCCAACTGTAATTGGCTATAGCAGTGAAATGCTTTCCTGAGATTAGCAAAAAATGGAAAGACGAAAGGAAAAAAGAAGGAAGAAAGGAGTAGAAACAAAGAGAGAAAACGTTTTTGTATCCCTAAAACCTATACTTTCTGAGTATTTGTTATTAAACCACACACACACACACACAATTGCACACCCTCTGTAGTCAACTGAGAACAAGAATTTCTGTCCTCAATTTGGGAAAAGAGAACGAGTGTCTTTGAATACAAAAGCAGCAGCTACCTATATAAATAAACAGCTGTCCAGGTCCTCCCTGCATAGAGGGGATTTTCTAGGAAATTATCATCCAGTGCATTGACAGATCAAAATTGAGCCCTGATGGTCATGGCACTGTGGCCACACAGTTCCATTGATCAGAGACCTGCTGGAGGTGCTGAGGAATGCTGGAATGCCAAGGAGAATTTAAAACGGCTGACCTACAAAACAGTCGTAGTAGGACAGCAACATAAAAATTTAACTTTGTTTAATGTGATTCGCAATATACCAAATATTTTATGAACTTGAATAACTAAGGAAAAGGCTTTTTAAGATCTTATACAAAACAGACAAATCAAACTAGATTCATTAATTCAAGTTATATATATATATATATATATATATATGGTATATGAAAGAAAATGCAGGAGCAACAGTCAGCAAAAAAAGGATATTAATTTATGATTCATCATTGCTACTTCTTTGTTTCTGCAAGTGTGGCTGTGGGTTTCAACTTTGGTACATGAGTTAATTTAGCAGGGATGAATATTACTATCTAAATAATAATCTTTATTTTTATAGTTATCTTTTACTTCTGGCAAGTAATACTTGTTTCACATTTACAGTAATGTTGTAAACGTTTTAATACATAGCATTTTAAGAGGGAAGGTTATTTCAAATATTAAATTAGTGTGGATGCTACACAAATGTGGTGAAAATTGTTATACTGATTGGTGTTTGAATGGTTAAAATTTGAGAAGGGCTTGCACAGAGCAGCCTGTGCTCCCCTCCATGCACTCACCCTTAAGTATTGGCATTTAAGATGGCCCTGTCCTGCATCTTGGATTCTTGACTTGTTCTTTGTAGCAAAGTTTAAAAACCAGAGGCAAAACACAAACAAATCCAAACAAGCAAACAAAAAAAAACCCCCAGAGACTCCTTAACCTTACTCACTTTTTGCCTAGTACAGTGATTTATCCAAACATGTATCAATAGATCTTGCTCTATGTTTTTGTGCCTCTGTTTGTCTATAATTGGGAATAATAACAGCACTAACCTCAAACCATTTCTGTAACAATCAAATAAGTTTTTTAACTACTCTGTAAAAATCTTAGCCTAATATCTGACCTATAGCAAGTGGTATGTACATATTCACTATTATTTTATTTGATTATATTTTAAACCAATAACAATGAAATTAAAATTAGATTCTGGAAAATAAGAAGTGAAGTAAATAACCACACTTATATATACAAACACACATCCACACAGAAGGAACTAGATGACAGCAAATGGAATCCTCGACGTTCTTGGTGATCAGTTGACAATGAACAAGCTTTCTCTTCCTTCATTCTACAATGACCTTTTGAAAAGAGATTTTTTTTAAAAAAATGAGTATTAATACATTTTTAAATGATAATTATAAATTTCTAATAATAAAATGTTGGCAAAGTCCACAATATAGCACAGCAGTCTTTGCTTGGCCCATGTGTAGAAACCTGGAAATAAAAACACCCTCTGTTAGATTCAACACTTTATGGGTTCTCAGTAAACATTAAATAATAGCCAAAACACACTAAGCAAAAATGAGTGTTTATGAAAGATTGTAGTGTGTCTTGGTGCTATTTGAACTACTTGGGTTTTATTTTATTGTAACAAACCACCACGCTGTAGTTAATAATCAGGAACTCCCCTGTATGGGTTCCTTATTCTGTGGTGGGTAGATTAGTTCATAATTGTTAAAGGCACTTCTTCTATGAGGGAAGGTAGTTCAATGTCAAAAGACATGGCCATATCCAGGGTTCTATATAAAAGGTATGACAGTGAAATGAAGCAAGGGGTTGGCATGAGTGAGTGTTTTACGGTTTACATCAGTGGTTCTCAAGGTGTGGCTTCTAGGCAGCAGCATCTTTGCCTGGGAGCTTGTTACAAGGGTTGATTCGCAGGCTCCCCTTTAGAAGTTTTAACCTATCAAGCAGAGAGCAGACAGTTTATCACAGACATTTCCTTCCTACAAGGTGAAAAGAAGTATCTGTTTAATGGATATTTAAAATGGCCATTCTGTCATTGTCCCCTATTCTCATTTTATTTCCCAGCCATTAAACTGTAAAATAAAACTGAATCTTTATCCTTTCATAAAGTAGAGGACAGAGCCAGAGCCCTGGCAGAAAAGAGTTAAGGCCTGTCCTGCTCACTGCAGGAGACTGAAAATGACCTGTTATGTTTGTAACATGGAAGAAACTCCCCAACTAAACTGATTACCTGGATTTCTTCATTCAGCAAATATTTCTTGAGGCAGGCACTATTCTAAGTGTTGGCAAAACAGAATTGAAAAACACCAACATGTTCTCTGGCCCCAAGGAATTAATGTGGTGAGTAGGATAAGACAGCAAACGCAAACAAATAAGTAAGTGTGATCATTTCTAATGGTGCTGAGTGTTTTGCCGCTGGTAAGATGGTGTAGTGGCCCTCAGCCACATGGTGCCAGCCTCAAAGGGGCTTTTGGAAATGACTTTATTATTTTAGATAAGTTGCCAGCTAAATTTCTACAGAGTATGTCTAAGCATTGTTGCATGAAATGTAACTAGTAATTTATTTAAAGTAAAAAACATTTAAAATTATGCCCATACATTTTCTGCTTAAATTCTGTATAGATATCATATTGAGACTACAGGCCAACTTCCAAACCACAAGGGAAATGTGGTTAGTATTTGATCTTTCTTGTTTTTATTGCAGCTAAGTTTTAGAGAATGAGGTATGAATTTTTATAACCTGATACATCAGGCCATGAACATTTCAGTATTTATGCTTGCTTTTGCCAAAGAATCAAGAAGCATTAATGCTCATTGTTTCTTAGGAACTGTGTTTATTAAGCAGCTTACCCTAACCTACTGTGTTTAGTAAATAGCCTATCCTACGTGATATTCTCCAGTCTTCTTTCACAGAGTTTAATTATATCAGTTATTTTGCTTTCTTAATTGTCTTCATTTGACCCCGAACAGGACCTGCTGAGGAGTTACAGGAAAGGTCCAAAGTGGCAGTCATCACAGACATGTTACATGTGGTCTAAAAGGATTATGGTGTATTTAAGGATTAAGTTGGTTCCTGGCACTTACAAATTCATATCACCATAGATCTCTTAGTTTCAGAATTCCCTAAAAAAATCAGGAGACTGGCCACACCAGACTTACACTCTGCTGGGGATATGAATGAAACACATGCTCTCCAGTTCATACAGCCCTACTAGGGTCCCTTATTAGTTATTTACCTGGTCCTTGAAGACGTGGGAGTATGAAACTCCCAGAACATGAATGATTTCAGTGATACTTATTCTTTCTTAAAAACCAAAATATATACCTTGGAAATGAGTATATTCAGGATTAAGGAGTTAGGTTTCCATGAAGTCCATCCACCAAGTCGTGGCTCACCGCAGTTCACCTTGGAGTCTCTAGGGGGCAGAGGAGAATTCTGCACACTGTCTCAGAAGTGCAGGATAGAGTAGACACTGCTCTGTACTGTACTGAGTTTCCAGATCACCTTAGAATTGTAGAAGGCGAAGACATGCCTCTGTGAAGGGCTTTCTGTCTTTCAGTGAGATGCAGAAATATAAACTTTTAATACCTTAAAACATTTCAAGGAACACTTCAGTCATCTAAGGGCATACAGCTAGCAAAGAAAGGAAAGCTTCAGCAAAGGAAAAAGAAGAAAAGACTGGAGGAAAGAAGGGTAATTAATGAAAGGAGAAACATGTAGAATACGAAAAACTAAAGTAGGAAATGAAAGCGGGGGCAAATTGTTGGCACATTTTAAATGTTAAGACAGGAAAACTGACAGTGATTAGAGTACATCGTCTGAGTGTAGAGAGAAAGCAAGATGATTTCCAGTCATTATATTCTGATCATATTCTGATCGTAGAGGGAGAGAGAGAAAGAAAGAGAGAGCAGTCAAGAAAAGAAGAGATTGAAGTTGTTCAGGTGAATAACCCACACTCTGATGAGGTTTTGAGCATTCTAGATAGAAGGGAAGAACATTAAAATAACAATAGGATCTGCAAGTGTATCTTTATATTTGATCAAGTACTAAATAAAGCTATGAAGGGAATGCTTAGTCTCTTTCTACCCCCACAGACATGGTATTTTAGATTCCCACACTCCATCCCTGAAACCAGAAACAGGCCATCTCAGAGTAAACCTTTTTATTACTCAAAGAACTGTAACGACAGTATAGTTCACCTCTGCAAAGCTCATCCTCTTTAGCCCCTGATACGTGTCTGCTTTCCAGGTAAATCTTCTGTTTTCCAGCAAAACCTCCAAGTTTATGGAAAGGAAGTATGCATGCTACCTTTGCAGAGTTATCACTTCTTTTATCAATCAGTGAGCTTCAGTTCAATCCAAAAACTATATACTGAAAGCCTTCTCTATGGAGGACCCTGTGCCATGTGCTTGAAAACCAGACATGCCATTCTCAAAAAATGTGCCCTTTTAAGGGAGGAGATTAAAAAAAAATTACACAGGTAGGGAAGACTGCAGTGTGATAGACTGCCACTGGGAAGACTCCCAGAGTTCTACATCTCCTGGAAACCACGCCCTTGGTGTAGTCCCCTCCCCCAAGTGTGGACTGAGGTTGACAGCTCAATAGTTAGGACTAGAGTAGGGCAGAAATGATGAGATGACCCTGTCGAGATAAGCATATAAAGACTGGCTTCTGTCTTGGGAGCTTTTCTCCCTCTCTCTTGGATTCATACCTTTCAAAGAAGCTACCCATCCAGTTGTGAGCAAGCTCGCTTCAGTACCAAAGAGTTACTATCTCTAACCAATAACTGATGAGTGTCTGAAGCCTGCCAATTGCTACATGAGTGAGCTCCGAAGTAGATGCCTCCATGTTAAGCCTTGGGATGAGGACACGGTCCTGGCTGGAAGCTTGATTGCTGCCTTGTATACATTTCTGACCCAGGGATTCCAGCAAGGTTGTGTCTAGATTCTTGACCCATGGAAACTGTGAGATAATAAATATCCATGCTCTATGCTACTAAATTTTATACTAACTTTTTACACAGCAATAGTTAACTAATAAGTAGTATGACAAAGAGGGGTTATAAAAGGCAATAACAAATCTAGTTAAGGGAATCAGGAAGGGATTTGAGAATAACATGCTTTTACACACAGCCATTAAATAATAGAAGCTTTTCAGAGATTGGTAATCACAGAATTTAGAACGCTATTTCAGGCAAAGGGAAAGGCAGGTAAAGTTTGATGTTTCTCCATAGAATAATAGGTTTCCTAATTTGCCTGGATGATAAGGTAGAAATAAGGGGATAGAGAGACATCTTTAAAGAAGTGTTGGGCCTAACAGGCATCACCAGCAAGGGCAGCTTCAATAAACTCAGCGAGCAATCTGAAACCACGGAATGTCCATAAAATACAAAGCTCGTAACTTCAGTTCAGAAACTTCGTCTGGTGGCTGTGATGAGATATGAGGACGTAGGTTCCTCTAGGCCCACTGCAGTCATCTAAGGTCTGAGTGAACATGGACAAGTTTGGTGCTAGTAAGCACAGGGAGCAGGGATGGGTGAAGATGGTAGAGGTAAAATCAACCCATCATATGACGGGAGGTGAGACAAAGACCATTGAAGAGCTAAGCCCCAGGGAACAGGGTGCATATACGGCCTTTGGATATTAAAAGAAGGAACAAACTTAGTGACAGAAGAAGGGATTTCATCGGTCCGGTTCTGGGTTCTTAATTCTTAGTTACTATTGGATTGGAATTGAAGCGAAACTAGCCATTTATGGGTCTAACAGGATGCATGAAAATCCAGGCTTAGCAGCATTCTCCATGGAGGTGGTCACTGAAAGCCAAGGGAAGATGGGTTTAAGATTCTTAATAAATTATATTAATATATTAATTATATAACATATTAATAAATTATATTAAGCATCTTAATAAATATAAGATATTTAATGATATATAAAGATACATGTATCATTAAAATAAGTGTATTATATTTATTTTATAAATAATCATATATTTTAATAAATTTATTTAATGATAAATATACTTAGGTATGATATATAAAAATATCAAACATTTAAATATAATCATTACATATATTCAAATATATTTAAATACATCATTAAATATATTCAAATATATTAAATATATACTTAAACATATTAAATATATTTAAATATATCATCAATATTCAGATATGTTGAATATTTTTGAATATGCTTAGATATATTTGTGTATTAAATATATACTTAAGTATATTAAATTTATTTATATATTTAAATATTTATCTGCTATATATTATTTGTTTGAATGAATTATTTATCATGGTTTTTAAATCTCTGCCTCGCAGCCACCACCTCTCTTCCCCACACATGAGACAAATTCCTGGCCGCAGCTTAGTGGTCTGAATGTGCTGACAGCAGCGCAGTGTGGTGTTTGCTGACTTCTGCCCTCTGCCTAACTCACTGGCAGAGGAGGCTTCAGTGCACCCACAAGTGTCTCTCGGAGCACCAGACACTTGCCTGTGCTGGCTTTTGCCGTATCGCTGATGTGAACTTGCTCCTTCTCTAGGCAAGCACAGCCCTCCTGGGGCTGACACTATAACCGCAAATCTGTCTCCTGGTGCTCTTTCCTAAATGCCTTTTTAAACATGCTCAATAATAGATGAGCACCTGGGCCCTTCTTCATGAAGGAGAGCGCAAGTGGTTTTTTAGAACATGAAAAAGCTATTTGGCCCTTAAGAGCTGATTCTTGGAACATCCCCAGTTTCCCAAGACATAGTTTAGTAACCACGCACTGCATGACAGCAAGTCGTTTCCCTGGTGGGCTTTGTTGCTCTGTTTCCTCTTCAAGCTACTTTTTTCAGTCCTGGACCCAACTCTCATTGAATCTTTGCAATCAATTGGCTGGCATATAGGCTCCCAATCCCTGTCTCTACTTGCATTGCATGCCATGCTTCATGACACAAGCAGGATGGTAGCCCTTGGTTTGCTGTGATTGATCTATCCTAGTGTCCCAGAAACAGATGAGTTTCTTCCCCTTGGCTTATCATGTCTTGGCTCTGCCATCAATTACTGGGTGACCTTGGGCAAGTCACTAAATGTTCTTGGGATTTAGGTTTTGTATCTAGAGAGAAGGTTGCTGTAACTCTGTAAGGCCCCTTCCAATTCACACAATTTGTGGCTCCGAGTACAGGTTTGGATTCTCCCTAGTCTTCTGATTCTGGCATTCATATGTTTAGTCTTCATATTCTGGCATTTATCTGTTTATTTATTACTTTGTTGTGAGAATTGCTCATATTTAGAATTTCGTTTCTACCATGGGGTGGCTCAGTCACTTGGCACCCTGGGCATTCTTTCCAGCTACCTTCTTGGAAGGATACTTAGAAGGGAGGTTGAATTTTTCCACTGTCCTGCTTCTTCTTCCAAATAATTCACATAATAATAATCTGGAACAGCGTTCTTTGGAAGCTTGCTACTGAGAGATCAGAGGAAAACTTTTCACTGTCTTTGCCTTGTACAGTTGGAACTTTTGTGTCCCCTTCTTGGAGAAGACAGTGACTACAGTTAAGTAGCAATGCCTGCACTCTGGTATGTCACAGTTATGCACATAGTGTCGCTGGAGTTCCCTATCCTACTGCACAAGTCTTTTTTTTTTTTCTGTACTGAGGATCAAGTGCTCTACCACTGGGCTACATCCTCAACCTTTATTATTATTTTTTTAGTATTCAGATAGAGACTCTCTGACTTCCCATGTGAGACTTAAACTTTCAATTTTCCTGCCTCAGTTTACTTCAGGGCTAGAATTTCAGGCATGCATCACCATGCCCGGCTAAGAAAAGCCTTTTTATTCTTTGTTTTGGGATATTGTTTAGTGCAAGGTCATCTGTCTCCTTAGCTGAGATCCCTTCCTTCAAAATTAGAAATAATGTATAATGTACAGAGTGTGATGGGCCTTTTTGTGTGTGTGTGTGTGCTGGAAATGGAACCCAGGACCTCACATTTGCCAGGCAGACACTGTGCTACTGAGCTAAATCCTCAGCTCTGCTGGTCCTTTTTTGTCTTCTTTTTTATGTTATGAGATCCTTATGGCATTCAAGAATGAAAATCATACGTTTATGCTGTGGTTTACCACTCATTCAACTTTTAATTCTTTTCTACAATGTGCTGGATTCTATTCTTCAAGAAAAGAGTATGAGGAAGATAAATGGAGAAAAGTGATAGATTGGGGGAGAAAGCCAGGGAGCAGATGAAGAAAAGGATGAAGGAAGGTGATACAAGAAAGCTGGGGTGAGACCAAGAGGCTTTTTGAAGGAGGTAAACAATAGTGCCAACCCCACCCAGGGAGAGGAAATGAAAGGAAAAGCATCAGAAGTCTTAGACCCTAAGATTTAGGGAGTCAACACATTAACTTCTGCCAATTCTTCCTCTAAAGTAGAGTCTCTAAAGCAATAGGAGCTCTGGATGACACATGAGAAAGTATTAGTAACAACTAACACTATAATCAGTCCATACTATATATCAGTATTTATAGTTTAGGCATTGTTCTAAGCAGGTCCCTTCATTAAGTCATAGTAAACCCTATAACATCTTTGTGGAGTCAGTATTTCAAATAAACAAACTAACAAGAAGCACAAAGCCCAGAGAGGACTAGTAATCTGCCCAAACACACAGTTAAGTGGATGGATGAGCCTGGGTCTGCCCAGTCGGTCAGATTCTGCAGACTGTACTGCCCCCCTCGCCACCACGGCAGGCAACACAGAAAAAGTTTGGGCCATTCACATTCTGTGGACAATACAGAGTGGATTAATGTGTAATAGTTTCTAAGTGTCCTGATGCCTGTTTCCCTTCTCCATCAGTTCTTGCTGCTCTGAAATTCAAGACTCATGCTGAAGGTTTGCTGAACATGGCCTGCATTTTTGTTTTGGCCTCAGGCAGGCCTGGGTATAATTGTCACTGGTTGGGCCGTGTGGACCTATTCTGGGCTGCAGCAGGTTAGGACAACAAGCCTGGGGTGGGGAGGAAAAAGGAAAAGAAAAAAAAAAAACCATGACATTTGACTCACAGATTTCCTTGAACATTGAAAGCAATATGTGAATTGTATGGCTTTGGATACCTGGTGCCTGATCATTTTTCTTCTTTGAATGATACTTCCTTCAAAATGAGAGGCATCTACCACCCTACTAAATTCTAGCCTTTCTGGATTTTTTGAAAGTGTACTTCAGCTAACCGTGTAAAAACACCTAGCTCAACTAGGGGATTACTGAGTTCTTTTACTTATAATGAGAAGGCTGCTGAAGCCTCACTTTCAATCCCAGTTTTTCAATTGTAATTTTTTTGGTGTTATTCTTCTGGGTTCTGGCTTCTGTGACAGTGGCAAGCCTTCTGGAGTATGAAACCTTTCGGGAAGTAGCCAGAGCCTGGGGCAGAGCATCATCCCTTGCCTGAGAGCTGTTCTCACACCTCAGACTAACCTTTGTAGAACTGGAGGTACATCCAGCTTTTCCTGCCTGAAATAACCATTGTAACTGGCGGACTGGGACACCAGGACCTTGGTATCTGGCCAGTATCAGCTCCAGAAAAGCAAAACATACCGACAGGATGGCCAGACTGGATGCTAGGGCTTTTTACAGTTTCAGCTACCAAAGAGAACAGAGTCAGCACTTGTGGTATATAAGAACCCTGGTGAAAATACACTGTCAGAAACAGAGCCCGTTGACTCATTGGCAGCAAGCAGGGATAAGAACACCCTGTACATCCTCGCCTTGGCATTACCCTGCAAGGTAATCTGAAAGTTTAAGGCAGAGACCATCAGATAGAGACAGCAATGCTTTTCTTAAAAGGCACACTTCCTGTCAAGATCCTCACTTTTGTCTTTCACATACCAACAAGCAAATGGGATTAGTTAACCATCCTGGGGGTCTTTCATTGTTTTCTGCTTACTTCTCAACATGCACACATTTTCAAACAGTTTCCTAGAGCTTCTTTCTGAAGAAACCAGAGTAGCTTTTTTTTTTCCTTTGCCACCTCCTCCCTTTCCTTTCTATCCCACCCTGCAGTGAGCTTCTCATTACATCTCTTATCATGATAATTCCAGAAATAACATCTACCTTTTCTGCCCTGCCTTTTATCTGAGGGTTCCCACGGAGCTGCCCTGGCGATGCAGCTATTCAGCAGCCCACCTCCAGCCCAGCTTTGCTCTGCTTCTGGGTCGCAGGGGGAAAGCACTGGAAGCACAGCTTTAGCCTTTTTGTTTTCTGTGAAGTAGGGAGAATGCAGAAAAGAGGTAGCAGAATTGCATAACCTATTCTTGGTGTGTTTTTTTTTTTAAATAATCATACACTAAACCCTTTGTCTGGCTCAACGTGTATAAATTCTTGTGTAAAGGAACCATAGGTCTCTACTGTAGAAAAAGGGAAAGATGGACAATTAATGTTAGCAATCAATAGTTATAGACAAAACTCGCCTGCTGAAGGTGCATGGAGACACTTACCTGAAATGGTTAATGTGAAACCGCAGTCTTGGGAGAGTTCCCACTGTACACACTCGATGAACAGGACAGAAATGTCTATCAGGTCCACACGACACCATGTGCTTCTATTGTAATTGCTGCCTGAGAGTTCCTGGCACCAAGTCCAGTAAGTGGGCTTATTAAATGACTGACCTCTTTTCCATACATAACACAGGTAATAGCTCTCTCCTTCTTGCACAGAGGCTCTCTCTCTCTCTCCCTCTCTCTCTCTTTCGTATCCCCTACTCTTCTTTGAACTCCCCACTTCTTGAATTGGTTTCCTTGTATCCCTCCTACCACTTGCTCTCCCTCTATCTTCAGGCCCTGATCTAGTGCTGTTCTCCAGCATCGCATTCCTGAGCCTCTCATCTTCTCGCAGACCCATCTACGTAGAATTCGTGAACAGCACTTGCCTACAAGTGATCACTTTCTGATTTGTATGCTCACATTTTCCTTCTGGCCCTGAGCTTAGAGGTTCAACCACCTTCTTTGAAGCCTTTACTTTTATGTCCCAACGGAGACCTCAACCCTCCCATACTCAAAAGTAAACTCCTTGTCTTCTCTCCATTCTCTCCAGTGTGTTCTCTCCTCATATTAACCCTGGCACGACAATCTACCAGCTACCTGGGAGTCACCGCTCTGTTCCTCTTTCTCATCTATCCACCTCTTACATCTGTCTCCTCTCTTTATTTCCTCACTTGGTGCCTTATCACTTGTATGAATTACTGCAGTTGCTTCCTTCCTCTGACTCCTATGTAGCCCTATTCTAATCCAGCTGTCCCACGATGTCAGGTGGAGCCTTCTAAACATAAAATTATTCATGTCAGCTCCCTGACTAGAACTCTGCAGTAGTGCTCTACTGACATCAAGACGGAAACTCAAGGCCACTGTGAGGAGCTTCAGTGTTCATTTCTGGCTCCAGACTCCTTCTTGTCTCTTCACTCTCATTTTTTAATCATTTTCCAATGTATACTCAGAGTCCCATCCATGCAAAATTGATTGAAAACCTGGGCAAAGTAACAGGTACTTGTCATCTCAGCTATTTGGAAGGCTGAGGCAGGAGAATCATCTGAGCCCAGGAACTCAAGACCTGTCTAGGCAGCATAACGAAATCCTGTCTAAAAAGAAAAAGGTTATTTAATGCTGCCATATTTTCACCTCTTTCCACATAAGTGTTTTTTTTTTTTTTTTTTTTTTTTTGCCTGGTGGGAGGTTGTCACGTTTTTCCTTTCTCCTTCAGACCTTTTCTGCTTGGCTAACCCTTAATGAGTCATCAAGGGTCAGTTCAATGTTGTCTCCTCTAGTAAACTTTTCTTGGCCTCTCCGTAGGCCCCATTAGAAACTGATTATGTATGTTCTTAAACTGACTGACCCATACACTTCATCTTTGCATTTATCACACTGTAAGGTCAGCCCTCTTCATCCTCACGGACTGTGTCCAGCAATTCAGCCAACCACAGATCAAAAATATTCAGCCAAAAATCTGTACTGAACATATGCAGAGTTTTTCTTGTCACTATTCCCTAAACAAGATAGTATAACAGCTATTGATGGAGCATTGACATTGTATTAAATATTGTAAATATCTAAAGACGATTTAAAAAGAATACAAGGAGATGTGCACAGGATCCTTGCAAGTACTACATTATTTTATGCTAGGCACTTGAGCATCTGTAGATTTTTGGTATCCAAGGAAGTTTTGGAGCCAATTTTCCATGAATACTGAAAGATTATTGTATTAAACTCTATTTTACATCTTTCCCTTCTCTAGATTTTGAGTTCTGGAAGAGTAGACGCTAGACTAATCTCTAGATTACTAATGTAAGATGCAACCTTGAACACAGTAAATGCTCAATAGACATTAAATGTGTGTGCAAATGAAATCCTGAGTTATCTCATTTATTCATAATGACATCCCACTGGGTAAATGCTGTCCAAATTTTATCGATGAAGAACTGAGATCTGGAGAGGTTAAATAACTTGCTTAGTACACAGATACTGAGTCATGGAGCAGTGGAGGTCTGCCTGGACCTTGTGGAGATGAGCATGGGCTAGTAGACCAGTTTCTTTTTACTGGCACCTCAAGTCATATTAGATGGTTTCTAGTTAGGTTATGAGAAGGGTAAGATGAGTCTATATGATGGAGCTTAGGATGAAACAGGCTAAATAAGGAAAATCAGCTACAGATTCTGAAGCCCAGTGACATGGATGGGAAATTACATTGGTCCTTGTTTCCATCCTTACATACTTACTAATGCCTGTAGAATCAGTACCCACCAACCAACCGGTCAGCTAACACTCGTTGACTTATGGTTTTATGCTTGGCTCTTTGGAGAATATAAAGGTAGTAGTGCCATTTTAATTCTTTTCCATAGTACTAGGGATTGAACGCAGGGAACACTGATATAGCTGCATCCTCATTGCATTTATTTATTTATTTATTTACATTTTTGAGACAGGATCTTCTTAAATTGCTCAGGTTGACCTCAAACTTATGATGCTCCTGCCTCAGCCTCCTGAGTTGCTTGCACCACTATACCTGGCATAATGCCATTTTTAAAATGATGTTTATACTGAGGTATCTTTCTTCTTTCTCTCCATTCATTTCTGTCTCTCCCCCCAAAAAAGTTATATTTCCTAGGTTTTCTAAGGAGAAGGTATTGACAGCCTGTCTGCCCACTCACGGCTGATGACTGATTTTGTTTACTGAACTGCTGATTGTAATTGAAGATAGAAAGTAATTTCTGGCTCAAGGCCAGAGATTATGGCTGAATGCTGCCTTGTTTCTTTTCACCTTTCTAGATCCACTTGTCTTTTCTCCTTACGTGAAAGGACTTGTTATCATTTCGGGCAACTTGTTACTTATGAGGAAGGGGCATGTGCTTAGAACTAAAGTTACACAACCTCAAATAAATGTAAACCCAATCAAAAGGAAATTAGTAACTAACAGGTAAATGGGAGGAAGAATTTTTTTATACCATGCCATTTTAAATATTTTTCTTAACACATGTAAGCATTACTGATTTCAAAAGAATCTGAATTTTATAAAAATATTATGTATATGCTACAATATAGGGTAACATACTCATTGCTTGTATATAAATAGCTATATGTAAACACTTGGAAATGAATCATCTCTTGCATAATTTTAAAAATAAAAAAAAAGGACTTGTTATCCCTTCTCTTTTGCACTAGATGCCTGGGCCATGGGCCCCATTGTGGGTTAGGAAGTCTAGGCCAGAATAAACCTAGGCTTTTGAAACAAAAAGATGCTATTGTTATCCCTTTTTTCTGATATTGGTGTATCTGCTTCAAACTAGTCTTTTCTGATTTAATGGAAATATCCCACTCACAGACCTGTAAAGTCAAAATTGCAGAGAGCAAGAGGCTATAGTCACCCTTTAGGTTAAATGGCATTTTCTAACACAGCTTCTACCAAAAGTTCTGCATGCATTTATTCTCTCAAAAAATAGTCAGTACCTATTATATACCAGGTTCTTATCTATTACACTAATATGAAGACTCCATAACAAACAAAACAAACAAAAGTATTATTGTCCAGTCCAGCTGGGGAGACAGGAAATGTTGGAACCAAGTAAATTATACAGTATGTTAATTAGAGATAGGTGCTAACAAGAGAAAATACAGCGAGGAAGGAGGTATGAGAAGTTTAGGGAAAGGTGTTAAATTTTTAGATAAGGTAGCCAATAAAGACCTCGCTGAGAAGATGCATGGGGAGTTCCTAAACTGAATGAAGACATTCCGCTCATTTTCTTGGGATATAATTCCTTGTTTAGAACTCTAGAGGAAAGGAGAAATGACTGGTAGATTTCTAAACTCTACCATTTAAGGTTTCATTGGAAAGGTAAATAAACACACATATAAATGAAAATACGTATCTTTTTATTGGGAGTTCACACATTAAGATCTTGTAAGTTTTACATGAGTAACAAGGTCCTTACCATGTGACCAGGGAAGATATTTTGTAGTCAGAGTGGTGTCTTGAGAAGGGATGGAACTGATGTTGCAAGTGTCAGAAGGGCAGGTTGAAGGCAAGATAATCCTGGGTAAGGAGGTGAACACATGGCCGGGCATGATGAGAGAAGCTTCCACATGGAAGAGTGCAAGCAGGAAGCAGTAAGTAACCAAGTTAGCATAGGTTTATTGGGAGATGAAGCATCTAAAATTACTTTAGAGGGCCTTAACTACCAGGTCAAAGGGATTTCTATTTCTATTCCATTTGCAAGAAGACTCTTTTCAGGACCAACTCATTGAGAAAAGTTGAAGTATGCAGCGTATCCATCACAAAGTATGGTACATAGTAGGTGCTCAGGGAGCATCAGTGAACTTCACTGAAGGGAAATGCTGCTTCTCAAAAGGGACATGGTCATGCGTGTAGTTTTCAAACAGGTAATCATGTCGATTTTGCTCACATAGAAATATTTTAGAACAATAAAGGTGCTTAGAATTTGCATCTCCAATCTTTTACACATGAGAAAATGATGACCAGAGATGTGGTTGTCTAATGCAAGATCATGCCACTCAGTTAATGGCAAAGGTGGCATTTCTCTTCCAGATTATTTTCCAGCAGCTTCTTGTGAACACATTTTACACCAAACAGGCCATGTGGTGTGCCTCATGTGGTCTGCTATGGAAAGCTGGTTCCAGTCAAGGCTACTGTTTCACCAAGTCAAGGATCTAACTGCACATTAGAAAAATGTAGACTCTAAAATTCTTATAATGAGGAAAACTGTTTAATTTTGTGGTGGCTTTTTCATGGACAGATTTAACCATGATTTAAGTGGGGTTTTTGTTTGTTTGTTTGTTTGTGGGGTTTTTTTTCCACTAAGCCCACATTATCTTGTGGAACTGTTCTTCGCAATCTATCCTCCATACTGGTTGCCTGTTTTGCCTCTATGGCAAAGGAGGAAGATAGATAAGTCAGAAATAGTTGAGGAAAACCTAAAATAAGGAAAATAAAGCAGTTGGAGAAAAGACAGCTGTCCTTCTTTTATTTACCTTCTCTATCTGCACCCTTGCCTTCATTCCTTCCTTCAGTTAATTACTTCTGAGCATCTACTATATGCAAATCATCATGCTACAGTCTTCACCTGCGTTATCCTGCTTATTCCTGACAGCTTCTTTGTGAAGTCAATAGCATCATCGCCTCCAATTGAGGCAAATAAGCAGGGAAGTTGTCCAAGATCGCATGACATTAGTGGCGTAGCCAAAATTCCATAACTGAAAGAAGATACTGACTCTCAAAGAGAACTAACAATAAGACTCCTACAGTTCCAGTTCCTCTTAGGTATTTTAATTTTGCATGCAATTGAGTTTTCTTTAAATAGATCAGGAGATCCTCCAGGGCGAGGGCCTGCTCTCCTTACCTTAGTATCCTCATTCTGCACTGCCAGTGAGGACATTTTGCTTGGAGGTTGAAGATGATCAAGTCCAAATATGTTCATCGACTTCATATGCCTCTTCAACTGGACCTTGACTATTGTCACAGGAGGGGATTGCATTAAGTAAAGTCTTTCATCAGAAGAGAAATTGCTTTGCCTGTAGAAGTGGGGGGAAATTTGACACTTCCTTTCATATTAGGCCTTTCATATCTGCCAGTGGGTCTTCTAAATGACTTGGTGTTACTCAGTTGATTGAATTAGGACTGAGGTGGCAGCACCCTTTACTGTTCTGTGTTTCAAAGAAGCAAATTTCAAATCCCTGAAAGATTATTGTATTAGTCACTTTCCCATTGCTGGGACAAAGTACCATACCTGACATATACAACATAAAGGAGAAACGACTTATTTTGGCTCGTAGTTTCAGAAGTTTTAGTCTGTAGGTGGATGGTTCTAAGAAAAAAGCAACAAGGTGGAAGGGCATGGTAGAGGAAACTTGCTCACCTCGTGGCAACCAGGAAGCAGAGAGAACAGGGAGAGAAAAAAGGAAGGGGCTGGGGACAGGACACACCCTTCAAAGGCATGCCTGTGCCTCCCACCAGTCCCCAACTCCTAATAAGCTATTCAATTACGAACTCATCAATGGACAAGTCCGTTGATAAAGTTAGCAACTCTCATAAACGATTTAGTTCTCTAGGACCAAGCTCTGAACATGACTTCATTGGGAATCAAGCCCTCAATACCTGAGTCTTCAGGAGCACTTCTTATTTAAACCATTACAGTTATTTACTTACTGACATGCGTGCTTCTCTGTCCTGCTGGATTGTAGATGCTGGGAGGATGAGAGCAACAACAAACTCAGCCAGTTTCTATTACAGCACTCAGTCCTGGACCTGGCATGGAACAGACTCTCAACTGTTGAGCTCTTTCTGAAACCATGCGTTAGAAATTGAGCATTATGATGGACTTGACAGAGCTAGGGTTCATACTGCTCCCTTTATGCACCCATGTAATTTGGCATGTCAAAATTTTGATACACCTAGTTTATTACTGTTCCAGTAATTTAACAGAGACACGTATAAAATGCGGTCCAATTCGGCCCAACAACAGACAGGTCCAGCCAAGCCTAACCAATGAAATTTCAGCCTTTATGATACATATCAAGCCAACAGCCCCTTAGATATCTGAACCAGTGCTCCCTGACTTGTCAAGCTCAAAGTCAGCGTACGGCTAGCATTACTTCTTCTAACCAAAACAATAATACTGAAGTGAAGCTGCAGGATTCATTCTAACCAGGCATTAACCCAAAGTGTGGAAGCATGTTCCTGGTCTCAGGCTTTTGCCTGGAGAGAAACTCATTGCTGAAACCCTCTGATCTCTTCTCTGGAAGGAGTAGTTGTTCTCTTTTGGAGAATATTTTTTAATTCCCTTTAGAGTGGCTATGAGCCTCTCTTCAGGGGTAGTCAGGCAACCCCTCCATCCTGCTTTGTCCCTTTCCTCTCCTTCTCTGCTCTGAGAGGTGAGTGAGTAGTAGACTGCAGTCCTTAACAGAGCCAAGGGAGGAGGGCATGGTGAAAGGAATAGACCAGAGCAATTCTTTTAATTTTTAATTTCAAGGCCATAGACACTGTAATAGGTTCAAAACTTCCAGACACCATTTCATAACACATATTGGAAATATGCAGTCAATAATGGCAATTAATGAGCTGGGATTAGTGGCACATGCCTGTAATCCTAGTGCTCTGGGAGGCTGAGGCAGGAAGATAGCATATTCGATTCAAGTCTGGGCAATTTAGCAACTTATGATGGAGACTGTCTCAAAATTTAAAAAAAAATCTTTAAAATGACTAGGGTCATAGCTCACTGGGAAGGCCCTGGGTCTAATCTCCAGTACCACAAAAGAGGCAATTAATAAAGAGGCAAGTGTGGAAAGCAGGTGTGTATTGGAGAGCAGTTGACCTTTTGGACTGTAAGGACATCTAAGTTTAAATCTGAGTTTTGTTGCTTACTGGTTGTGTGACCTTGAATAAAATTAAGTAACTCCTCCAAGCCTTGCTTTCCTCCTTCGTAAGACAATAAATTGTCTTAGTTTTTATTTTTGCATAGAAAATTTTGTCAAAGCCAGTGGCTAAAACAGTGCCTATTTTCTGTCTCACAGTTTCTGGGGTGAGGCATTCAGGTCCTTGACTGGGTGTTGCATCCAGGTTTTGCTACGCTGAAATCCAGCCATCAGTCATATTGCTTCCTCATCTGGGGGCTCGAGTGAGGAAGAACCTACTTCCAAGCGCATGCGCGTGCTGCTGCTGGGAAGAATTCATTCTTTTGTGGCTCTTTGACTGAGGTTCCTAGAGGGTGTTGGATGGAGGCACCCCTCAGCTTTTAGCGGTCACACATAGCTCCTGGTTGTGTGGCCCTTTCCATAGGCAGTTGACAAGGCACTGTTTTCTCCTTCAAGGTCAGCAGAAGACTAGCTCTCAGTCTGTTAATAAGAAATCTTATGTAACACAACATAATCATGGAGGCAACATCCCATTACCTTTACCACGAAAAGGTAAACTAATTAACAGAGTGGCATCTTATCAGGTTTGCCATATTCTTTTGGTTGAAAGCAAGTCACTGGGGAGATAATTAGGATGCATCTGCCACCTTTTTTGGGTATAGTGAGGATTCAAAGAGTCAATTATGTACAATATGTGAAAGAGTATCAGTTTCTCGCTGTATGGTAAACACACAAGGCAGATGTTCTGAAAACTTAGAGAAGAGTCAAAAGAAAGGATGGAGTTACAAGAGGAAAAATGAGTAACAAAGGAAGAGCTGAGCAAGGAAGGGCAGACGCTTCTGCTTGTAGCCTGTCATTAGAGAGATCATGTGCATCTCTTGACTTTGCTTTCTGTAATTTTGGGAAGAGGAATTTGCCTATGTTAACCTCTCATGATTTGCTTTTGTATCAGCTTTTTGTTTCTTATTCCATGTCATAGCTGTCCTCTCCTTCATTTTCACCAGAAAGCACTGTTTGAGGAGTTCTTAAAAGCTTTTAGTATCTTACAGTTATTAAGTAGAAGAATATAAATTTTTAAGGTGAAGTGATGTCTTTGTGTTTCTTCTAATCATCCCTTTCAAATATATCTCTTTATTTTTACTCTTTTCTAGATTCTACAACTAGGTCGATAGACTCTACCCTTTTTTCCCCCTGCTGTTCAGACATTTGTTTATGTGGAAATTGCCTTGCAGGAAAATTCAAGTGAATCAAAGAAATCAGTGATACAAAGGGGAGAAATGTTAGGGCAAGTCAGGGAAGAGAGTTATTGGTGTCCTTATTCCTACCTGGAGGAGGTAGGATTGAACCAGTGTCAAGCGGCAAAACAATGAAAAATTAAGGTTTGGGGAAGAAAAAAGAGGAAAAGTAAGAAACAGTTGTTTATCTAAAGAAATTAACACTAAGTACTTGGCTTTTTATAAATTAAGATTCTCTTCCAGACTTAGAGCCAAATATCTTTTAAAGAACAATTGATATGTTTTCCTAAAGAAGGTTATTCACATATGCCCAGTGTAAGAAAATTTAGACTAACTTTTGTCTCCAGGAGCTGAGCTGGTGGTCATTTATCACTGAAAAAGACCTAGTCTTCCATTGTGTGGTGAGGCATTTTAATTGAGTGCTGCTAGAACTGATAGTCTGCTCTTGTAGTATATACTGAGTGTGAATAATATGATAAGGCCAAGGGACTATGCCATATGGAAAGAGCTCAGAACCCCGTGTCCAAAACCCAAGTTGAAACTCCTACTCTGCCATAAACAAGCTCCTTGAGCCTGGGCTGTCACCAAATCACCCTGGATATCAATCTCATCGTTTTGCATGTGAGAATTCTGAAATTACAAAATATGGGCAGCTAGTGCTATCCCAAGGGAACGATGCCATCAGATTACCTTATACATAACCGGCATTCAAAATATTTGAGAATATATAGAGAAGGAATACATAAACAGATTAACGTTTGACTGATAAGTTCTTGACAATATGCAAATCTAGTCTAACCCTTACTCCTTCAATGCAAAGTGTGTATATATATATGTATATGTATATAAAGTCATGACAAAAATTGCATGTAGTAATTTGCAACTGAAATAAGTAGGCCCTTAATTAAGAGAAAAATCACAGATCCTTGTTCCTGGAAGTCACATTCAGGGTCATCAGATCCAAGCCCCTCTTTTACTGATGAGGATAAGGTCTAGGCTAGGAAAGGTAAGGTGACTTGCCCAGGGTCATTCACTGAATGTCAGAACTGGAACCAGAAGCCAGAGTCTTGTCCCCCTGCCCAGTGTTCCTTCAGCTGGGCAGGGAGTACACATACCGGTGATTTCAGGGAAGAATGATGACGATAGATATAGAGATTTTTAATCAACATAATGAAGAATGTTTTTTAAAAAGTAAAGTTATATTTTGAGCAATGACTTTAATTTCAATTGTAGTGAAGCACAGCTTTGAATTTCAAAAAAAGTCACAAATTCTACACGAATATCCCAGAGACTGGATGGAGGCTTTATATTTTCTAAACTGAACTTCATTAAATCACCTGCACTTATTTTTCTCTTGACAAGTAAACACATAAAAATGGTGCTGCATAGGGCTCAGTCCTGGATCCACTTCTACTTAAGA
>RJWT010010874.1:0-23712 GCA_004365215.1 Cuniculus paca | reverse complement strand
CCCAATTAGTGAGTTTTCTTTTCACTTTGTTGGAGATTTATTTATTTATTTATTTATTTATTTATTTTTTGCGGCACTGGGGATTGAACTCACGATCTTGCGCTTGCCGGGCAGGCGCTTAGACTGCTGAGCTGGATCCCCAGCCCTGGTGTTTTTGAGACAGGGTCTCACTGTGCCGTTCAGGCTGGCCTTGAGCTCACTTTGTAGCCCAGGCTGGTCTCGAACTCACAACGATCTGCCTGTCTCAGCCTCCCGAGTGCTGGGATTACAGGTGTGAGCCACCACGCCCGGCACAGGATATATTTATTGAGAGAGAGAAAGCTTCTGCCCAAGAGGGAGACAGAAGGGGTCCTGAGTGGGTTGCCAAAGACTCTGGCTTTTTGAGAGACTTTTATGGAGTAAAACCATGAGGTGAAGTGGTCCCAAAATGGGGAAAACGTGGGAACTCGTAAGGCAAACGAGTATGAGGTGGGACAGAACTATGGTCATTCAATAAGTTGAATTGTTCAGGTAAAATTGGCCAAACCAGGGACAAATAGGGAAGCGAGTCACGTAGCAAGTGAGCATTCTTAACGATCAGCGACTCTTCCTGTAGGAGATTGGGATGGTCAAGGTGATCCATACCTATTTAGAATGTCAATACCTGATGTTTCTACTTAGGGTATGGTTGTATTTGTTTTGCCTTGTCTTGAGATCTGGCTTACAGAGGGAGGTGCCTATCTCCTTCAAGATCACAAGACATCTGGTCCTCTGTGTCCACTTTCTCCAGGGCCTGGCCCTAGCTGACTGCCTATAATATTTCTAACTAACTCAGCTGCCTGTAACATTCCCCACCTCTGAAGAAGTATCCCGAACTGCCATGAGGGAGAAATGGGCGATGACCCATCTGGCTTCTTCAGCTGAAAGGGGTCGTAGTTACTGATCGGCAGTCAGAGATGTTCTATAGAAGGTCTATCTAAAGGCCTTCGATAGACAGCAGACAGTTTCATCTTGGATGGGCGTACAGCTCTAAGTCCGGAGGAGACAAAGCCAAAGAAACAATTAAGTATGCATGGCCCAAATAATAGAGTCAACAGAATAATTATGAGTATAGTTAAAAAAGATTTCCACCAAGAGGAGCTGGTAATTGCTTCCCGTAAGGAGGAAAAGGATAGGGTCCAGGAAATTTTAGAAACTGACATGCCATTAATTTGTTGTCTAATATCTTGAACAGCTATTGAGATATTAGCAGAAGGATCAGGAATGTACACATAGCATTCAGTTTTTACAATTGCACAAGTACCTCCTGTACTGCTGTTAGAACATCCAGTGCCATCCTATTTTGTAGGACAGCCTGTCTCATTAATTTTACTTCTGCATTAAGGAGAGAGATACCAGCGGCAGTGATATTTAGGGCTTGCTGAGTACAGTTAGTTAAGGCTCGATATGTTGCATGACATCTCCTAATCCTATGGGAAGGGATAAAGATAGAGGCCAAATGATCATACCAGTGAAACACGCTTCTGGAACATCGATGTTGTAGGCGGGGTAGGTTTGCAGGTTTGTCAATACTTTTGACGCTCCTGCCTTGTAACCAGGCGAACCATAATGTGCATCTTCCTATCCATCCAGGGGGTAGCCAGGGCCACAGATTGGTCCCACAAGACCAATGAGTGCCACTGGGGGCTTCCCATCTAATCCCAGGGGGAGTGAACCAGTCTGTTGCACACCAGTTGTTAGCCTGTAAAAACACCATTTTTTTTCTTTTTACATCACTATCTAGGGAACAACCCCCTAGAATGACCAGTGACAAAAAGGTACAGCGTTTCCTTCTAGAAATCATTCTGCTTTCATACTTACCCTGAAAAGTTGTCTGTGGCAGGCCATGGTAACCATTTTTGTTTGGGGTAAAATTTTATGTCATCTTCATAAGAATTTAAATTTATAGTTTTGCTGTGTTTCTGGTCTAATACAAGTTTAAATGCCCAGCCAGGTCACTCACTGCACAGCAGTCTGAACTAAACAGACTTCTTATTTCTGAATGTCAACACCACCTTCAAGGCATGAGATTTATAACCAGCTATTGAAGAAATTTAACAGCTGTGTTTCATTGCCTGGAAATACTATGTTAGGGGAATGTTTTTGTCATCACAATATTAGTGAAATGAACAATTGGAGGATCCCTTTTGATGGGGTCTGTGTTTTTTTTAGATCTGGCATCTTTGTGTAAAAACAAAAGAAACAAAATAGACTCATTTGGTTTTTGACCTCAGCATACAATATGGTAATTTTTTTTTCCTAAAGATTTTCATACAGCTATTCATCTAGAGAAAAGTACATTGTCTAGATGTGCATAATTGATGAAATGGGAGCAGAGTTCCAAAAATATCTAAGTGTGTAAAAATATCTAAGCTGGAATGGACAATTCCTTGAGGTAGCTGCCTAGGAATGAGAAGACAGTTATGTCTGTAACTGTGAGCTTCTGGTTTCTCTTCTCTTGAATTTTGTCTTTCAGCTAAACTTATTGCTCAGATGAATTATTGCAGAGAGACAAAATAGATAACAATAGAGCTGAACTAGATTAGTAGCAGATGTTGGGTTGGGGTCTCATCTGCATCAAACACCAAACACTGTTGCCATTCTTGATGTCTTGATGTGGCCCCTTGAGGTTTCAGTTATCACAGTTTGGACATAAGTTGGTGAAAGAATTGACATTCTATTCCTCTACTGCAGGACTTTTAAAAGTAGTATTTTTCAAGGTATCATGCAAGGTCAAAGGAAAACTGCCAATCATGCTGCCAGAAGAAAGTCATCTTCAAAAGTGATTGTTAGGATGACCTTTTGAAAATTAAAAATAGGGAAAGGACAACCCATTTTACTATAAAATAAAAATGAATAACTCAACAGTTTAGAATTACATTTTCCTGTAACACTCCCTTCGAAGTACATTAGCTGTTTTATTCAGGAAAAAATAATACTGTTCTTCCAAAATTTGTGTACTTCCAAAGTTTGTCAAATACTTTCTATAATTTATTCTCATTAAATCAGTAGTTTTTGAGAATTGTGGTGGAGGTAATTAAGGCTTTCTGCCGGTGTTAATCTGAGCAAACTCCAAATGTGTGTGTGTAGTGGGTGTCTATGACCTATAGGGTGAATTAGATAGGTAAAATAAGTCTAAGAGCCTTTCTCTTTTATACACTTAATGTTAGAAGAAAGCAAACTTTTAGGTAATAAAATGTGTATTTTAGTCATAAGTCTAATTCCAATGCAAAAAATTTTCTTGTAAGTACTATATTCTGTAAGTCATTTCCGTATTTGAGAATAACTTTTCTATAAATTTAAACATCCATCATTAATTTCTATTTTTAAGTTACTTTCATAATACTATTTTTATTTAGAATATAGTTTTATCCCTTAATACAATAGGGGGTAAAAAATGACTAATGGTAACCAGGGGTCTTATCCTTAATTTCTGTCCTAAGTTTATACAGCAGTTACTGTAGAAAAATTTCTCATTTAAATTGATTTCAGGTTTGTAGTTACCTATGGATTTTCAAGGGAAAGCATTCAACTAGTTTTACTCAATTTCACACCAAGAAGTTCTTGACTAAATTGGAGTCTTTACAGGTTAAAAATTTTGCCCACTCTTTTCCTTGTTCTATTCCCAGCACTTACAGCTAGGCCTCGAACATAGTCTCTTGATAAATAGTTTTGAAAGACTGAATAACATCCATACTTCTGGTAAAATGCATAACATGTCTGTTTTCCATTACCTGTTTTCCACATAACAGAATCACACTGTGGATCAGTAATTAGCCCTAGAGTTCAGCAGTGCTGGTGGGTATGTGCTTGTGTTAGAGAAAATACCGAGATAACACATTTGATTTTAATAGACCAGGGGAATGTTTGAACAAATTTCTGACTTACTCAGTTCATTGCTACTTTGATTTTGGAAAATAAGGTATAATTTTGGTTCAGAATTTACCTGCCAAGATAAAGATGTAGCATGGGAATCTATTTTGGGTAGGAGTGCTCTGGTTTGCTTGATTTAAACAAAGCATCACTAGAAGTCCAGTTATTAGCTAATCCAGAGGAATAAAGTCCAAAAATATAGGCATGATAAGGTGTGTACTGAGTGAACAGTCATTGCAGTGGGTAACTAGATGATTGTCTTCATAATCATAGAGGTACTAGCACGATGAGCTTCTGTGACCTTATTTAACCTATTATGATGTTTTAAAATTCACTACAGCTTTCACTTCTGTAATATAGGAGATCTAACTTTCCAGTGCACTTACATGTTCTCTACCTGAGCTCACAAGTAAGATCTGGGAAGTATCTACCACACAGAAAAAACATGTCCTGTGACCAGCTGCATTGCAATGAGAACACAGTTAGGCTGCTGTATGTTCCTCAAGAAATAATGGCATCAACCTTAGGTGTACAGCAGTACTGTATATGTTCTATCAGAGCTGTATTTTAATAAAAAGGTAATTCTTATCTATATATCTAAAGATATACTCAATTTAGAAGGAAGCCACTTTGAATATGAGTTGATCTTTGAGAATTTCAGCTGAGAATGATTCTTGGATTTTTTTTGTTGTTGTACAGAACATTTGTCCCTTCTTTTTAATACTAAACTTTTACAATTAAATAGTAATGTTCACATGTTTATTGGAACACTGTCACATTTTCTTTGATTACAGTGCTTCGGTTTTATTAATAAAATTTCAGTAATAACTGCTAAATAATAACTTAATTCAAAGATTTAAACTGAAATCTTCAATCATGTGTAGAAATAAATTTAATGTGCATTTGCTAATCCTGTTCTAATTTAGACATTGTCAGTGTTATATGTGTATAGTGTTTCTCCAAAATCAAGAATTTCCTTGGGGGCATTATTTTACTGCTTTCACATTCCATCCTGCTCTGTTAAGTCTAATGAGGTTTATCTGTCCTCTAGGTGACCTACAAACGAGATCTGTATGCGGCTGAATCGATTATTAAGGGTATGTTTGGCCTTGTAATTGTCAGTTCCTGTGTTTGAAAAAATGTAAGCCAGTTCAGAATTTCTCTTGACATTTTAAATCCCAGCTGTCTCAAAAGGATAAATGGCTGTAGGCCACTGAGGTCTGTGATTTGTTTTTAGAAAATAATTGTATTTTGTTTCCTGTTATGAAATATCACTCAGGGCACATTGGCTTTAATTTTTACAAAAGAAATACTTTTAATTTAAGTATGGGGCATTGGTATTATTGTGAGTCAACAGTGAAAACTGATATTTTAATGAAATTGTAAAGGTACCTTATGTTTACTGCAACATGACCACGCTATCCCTTAACATTGAGACAGTGTCTTACTCATGAGAAAAGTATTTTTAAATTCCTTTTTTTTTCTGATGATGATTGCCATTTTGTTTTGTAATTTTGGATACTATATATATTACAAACCCTTGTGTTTTAAAAGCACAATGACTAGCATCTCAGCTACACAGAGGCTGTTTTAATTAACACTCACAAAGTCATTATTATTGTCTTTAATTCTGTGCTAGGATGCAGAAGGATACTTTTGTATTTTTACAGCATCTATCATTAAATTGGATTTCTTAACCTGGGCTTCATACTGGCATTTTAGATCCTATAGTTCCTTGACTTAGTACTGTTGCACAGTGTGCTTTACCTCTTCTCACTTGATGCTTAGGAAGACCCTTTCCTGTCTTACCTCCTCCCTGGGTTGTATCTCTTGATACTGTCAGGTGTCCCCTCAGTGATAAAATTGCTCCTAATCGAGAACCATTGTTTTATTCTTTTATTTTAAAGAAAAAAAACCTGGAAAAATCAAGAAGCAAACAATTAAAAAACAACAACAAAAGCAAAATGATGATAACAACAACAAAAAACAATGGAAATACAGGATTTCAAAACAAGATGTTAGGACTTTAACAATGGTTGTTATATTGCATATTGTTATCCTCAAAGTAATTGCTCAGGCTACCAGATACAGGCATGCAAGATTGATCAAACAATAACATTTCCCTTTGAGCAGTTGCTTTTCCTTTCACTATATCAGTTGTAACTTTTAGATCTTATATACTCTTTCAGTTTTTACACTAGTGAGACATTTCTGTGTTTACACATGCAAGTCTGATTTATTTCACTTAGGAGTATGGTTTCTGTTTGCACCCATTTACCTATAAAAGCCTCAAGTTTATCGGGCGATTGTTTTAAATATATAGACTTAGCAAGATCAGAAGTGGTTATTCCAAATCATGAAACAAATAGTGCTTTATAAGAAGTCAGGAATTAACTATCAAAATTAGGTTATGGGTAGAATTATATTTGCTCAAGTTTTGATTGAGAGACAAACTTCTAAATTCAAACATTTATTGGAGTAGAAAAAAGTACCGAATCTGAATTCTGAATGCATTAGTTCATTCTAAAAGCTTGGGAAATGCTTTAACACCTCGTTTTTGATAAAAACTATCAATGGACTTCACATGTAGAAAAATAAAATCTTTTCTGATCACAGCACTGTATTTGCAGTTTTTGCTCTACTTCTTTGTTCTTCAAGCATATTTAGTTTCAAACCATTAGTGTACTCTAATTTGTGTATATAAACAGATCTTCTATAACCATAAATCAAAATGTTGACATATATTTATATATCAGCCAGGCAGTGTGTAAATATTACTTCAGAGAGGTTGGCTAAACTATGATGTAGTTGGTTATGCTCTCAACATAAATAAAAATCTCAGTTTGGTTTTGTTACAAACTCATATCCTAAATACTTAGGTAAAATGGAAATAGACGCTTTTGTGAATAATTAGCAAGCGGTTCCACTGAGGATTCTTATGGTATAAAAAACTATATTTTAACTATAATTGCAGAGATTACGACTTTGGAAGTTAGTAGAGAGAATTTGTTTTCCTTATTAATATTTGAAAAGTATTCTATTTTATGTCAGGGAAAATAATCATGCTGGATGGAGAAAAGGAGTGATTTATGTTAACAAACTGCAAGAGTTTCTTTGTACTCTGAAGTTTGTGTTCTCAAAACTTCCCCAAAGACTCGTGCTGCTGGTAGTAGAGGATCATTATTCTAGTTACACTCCAGAATGACAACCTTGTGGTTAACAGCAGACTTGGAAGTAGAAGTCCTGGCTCTGCCTCATCAGTCAGAATCTGCATTTTGAGAGAACTCTGGGTGATTACTTTGCACATTAAATTCCAGAAGCATTCGTCTTGGTTGCCCCTCAACCTTTTGTAGGTCCTTTCTTTCTAAAACACCTTATTGCATTCATACTCTAAGTCTTACTTTGCTGTACCAGCTGCAAATGCATATTTGCTCACCTGAAGTAGCCCCCTGCCTTCATGACTTGTACTAAATAAAGAGATACCTCTGGACTTACAAAAAAGAAAACTTTTAGATTTAAAAAAAAAGGTAAATTTTAAAATATGATCTAGACACAAGGCTATCCGAGCTATATATTCACCCATTTTACCTTTCCATAGTATATTGATCATGTTTATCGAGGGGAAGAAAATGGATAAGGATAGGTGTAGATACATAGAGATTCATTGTGAGAGCTTGGCTCACAGGATTATGCAGGCTAAGTACATGATCTGCTATCTGGAGCCCTAACAAGTGGGTGATTGATGTCAGTGCAATGTCACAGGCTTGAGAAACAGCAGAGCCAATAGTCTTTGAACTCAACCTGGGACTTAGGGCAGGAGAAAATGAATATCCTAGCTCCAGAAGAGGGGGAAATTGCCCTTCCTCTGTCTTTTTGTTGTAGTTCAGTGGTTTGGAAGATACCTACCCATCTTCTCTGCTCAGTCCACCCATGCAAAGACCAATTTCTTCCAGAAGCACTCTCACACTCTCACAGACACACCCAGAAATATTCTACCAGATCTCTGGGTTTTCCTTAGCCCAGTCAAATTGGCACACACATTTAACCATCACACCTAGTAAATGTTCAAGTGTTTTTCTAAACACTATTACTATTATGTAACACTTATTAGGCACTTACTTTGAGTTATGCATTGCTTGAAGCATTTTGTGTGTTTTGTCTCTACTTCCTTCAAGAACTCAGTGATGTGAGTAGTGTTACTGTTACTATATTATAGTGTATTTAAAGATTCTAAGGCAAACACTACCTTGAGAAGGATAGGAAATAAATTCTAAATACAAACTTTTGCCTTAGGTACTTTACCTTTTTCATTATTGTCTTGGTTACTTTCCTATCATTGCTGAGACAAAAACTTGACATCCAAAATAAAGGAAGGAAAGGTTTATCTAGTTTACAATTTGTGGAGGTCTTAGTTCATACTCAGCTGGCTTCAAGGCAGGGTGGCATGGCTAAGGAGCAACCATTCTTGACATCTGCAAGCAACAAGAGCGAAAAAGGGGAAAGCACGCCTCCTCCCCTCTCTTATATTGTATGTCAGCTACCTGCCTCTGGGCAGGTGCAGCACTCACACTGCCAATCTCAGCACTAGACAATGAATCAATCACAAATGCTAGATTCAGCTGCCTTTGAAAGGCCTGCCCAAGGATTTGGGGGAACTGCACAAGGATTTAGGGGCACATCTAGACACCATAACATTTCATCCCTGGCCCCCTAAAGACTCATGCACATCCTTTATGCAAAAGACATTTAGTCCATCTCCAAGAGTTGTCAAAGTCCTAATAGTTTCAGCATTGCTGAAAAGTCTTAAGTGTCAAGTCTTTTCCAAGATGTAAGGCAAACTCTTAGCTGTAATTCCCTGTACAAATGAAAACAAAGTTAAACACTTCCAACACTCAGTGGCACATGATAAATGTTACCATTCCAAAGGGTACAAACAGAGGAATACAAAGGAATATGACCAAAGGAAGTCCAAAATCCAGCAAGACAAACATTAATTCCTGAAGTTCCATGTGGAACATCTGAAGCAATCTGGTTGTGAGCTCCAAAAGACTTGAGTGACTCCACCCCCATGGCACTTTTGGTGTTTATAGCTCCCGTGGCTTCTCCCTTGGGCTTGCTTTGCTTCCTCTTTGTAGGTTTCCTTAGACAATCCATGTTCCTGGCTTTTTCAAACTTCTGGGTTTTCCATTGCATTTTTGCCTGTACACTCATAGCTCCATGTACTGCCTTCTCAGGGGCACATTTCCTGAAATCGAGATGGAAGCCTTTTTAACCTCAGAACTCTTGCATTCTGTATGCACCTAAAATAAGTTGATGATGCTGAAATCTGCTGCCAGTTGGAGCTGTAGCCAGGCTTTCTTCTGTCTTGGCTGCAGGGAGTCCAGTGCCTGGATTGCTGAGCACTCTGAACCTGAGTGTGAAAAACAAATTCTCTATGTCACTGCCATTCTGGAACATGGTGTGGCTGCTGCCATTTTGGAACCTCATGTGGCCTCCACCACCATTCTGGAACCTTGTCTGGCTACCACCACCGTTCTGGAACATGGTGCACTGTGGCTTTTTCCTCAAAGCAAAGTATTTCACTTCTGCAGTTTTGAGGCTACAAAGGATGGAGACATGCTGCTTCCTGTGATGCTCCCAGACCGATTTTTCTCTTCTTTTGTTCTTTCTCAGCAATCAGGATCTGAGCTCTATCTTTATAGTTCATAGCTTTATTGGTGCTTCCTTTCTGGTCAGACTCACAGCTTTTTAAATCATCCTGCTGGGCTCTTTGTACTTGATTCACAACATAAATCTGGCTAAAAGCACCCTGAAGTAGCCTTGCCATTGCCTCCACATTCGATTGCCTAGAAATTTCTTTTGCCAGATTAGTTAATTCACCACTCAATCTCAGGCTCAGGAAAAGTCTCTGGACAGGAGCAAAATGCAGAGAAACTTTCCACCATAACACACATCATCTGGGTCCAACCACCAATGCAGTCCTTCTTCCCAGCAGAAAGTCTTTACCAGTAGGATTTCTGTCAGCCTTCTGGTCTTCTGAGCTCTGATCAGAATCTCCCATGCAGAGCAGCGTAAGTCGTTCCAGGGCTGCTCTTTTACATGACATCTTTGAGCCTTTCCAAACTCTTCCCATAAGCCATTCCCAAAGGTTTTTGAACCACATGGTCAGGTACAGTCACAGCAATGGCTCCACTCCTGGTACCAAATTCTGTCTTGGTTACTTTTCTCTCACTGCTGTGACAAAATATTTGATGCTCAAAATAAAGGAAGGAAAGGTTTATTTAGCTTACAATTTGTGGAGGAGTCAGTTCATACTCTGCTGGCTTCAAGGCAGGGTGGCATGGCTAAGGGGCAACTGTTCATGATGGCCCCAAGTGACAAGAGCCAAAAAGGGGAAAGCACACCTCCTTCCTTCTCTTATATTGTATGCTGGGTACCTGCCCCTGGCAGGTGCAGCACTCACACTACCAATCTCAGCACTAGACAATGAACCAATCACAAACACTAGATTTAGCTGCTTTCAAAAGGCCTGTCCCACGTGACTGCATGAGGCTTTGGCGGGACATCTAGAAATAAACCATAACAATTATGTATCAGTTTTACTACCTTAACTAGAGATTTTCAGATTCTCTTACTTGGAAGCTGTGAGTTACATGTGTTTTGGCATTTGCAAACTTTGTACTTTTGGAAACTAAACCATACCATATATCACATTAGGATTTTGGACCACCACAGAATGAAACTTATGATGCATAAGGGTTTAAGCTCATTGTGATAATAAGTACTTTGGACCTGCTAGCCAGTTTAAGTTCAGGAGTGATTTTCTAAGTTATATATGAAAGCACTTTTTTTAAGAAGCTTTTTTTGATTTCAGCATTGCCCACAATGTAAGATGACCACATTTCAGATTACAGTTCAGTGAAGGTTGGAAGAGTGTCTATACTTTTGTTTCTTTTCTGTCCTTTAATATTGAGTCGCATTGAATTGTGTGATATGCTAACAGGTGCAGCTAGTTATTCTTTACTTCAAAGCAGTGGTGGGCTGTTCATTATTATTGAAAGCTCTAAAAGGTTTGCCATCACTGCTCTAAAGGTTTAAGTTGGGGAAATATATGGCCTTACCTTCCCATCTTACTCCTTGCTATACTTGCTTCTAACAAATGTATATTGGGATCCCATAAGGAATTTTTGCTTTCTTCTTAAACGTAGATTGTAGAAATGTTCCCATGTTGAGCCTTACCATGCCTGGGGTCATGTGCTTTATATGTGTTACCTCATTTATTCTTTACAATAATGGTGTAAACTTGAAATCATTGCTCCCATTTTATAGGTGGAGAAACTGAGACTCAGGTTAGGTAGTTTCCTCTCGATTGTACAGGTGGTGAGAGTAAGAACCACAATTTAATCTCAGGTCTCCACTGTTCTTCCTTCTGTTGCTATTCTGGAACATGAGCATTCTGTACCTCTGAATCATGCATTTGTCACCCACGGTAGTCAACATTGGCTTCAGTGGGCACTCTGGCCGTTCCTGGAATTCATTCTTCCCAGCTCTGATTCCTTGGGTTAGGAACCGTGCCTTCAGCTGGTTTTAAGCCTGGAGGTCTGAACTACCCACTGGTTTTCTAAGCACACCATATAGTGGTTTAGAGAGCAATTGTTGCTGGCATTGCAGGTGTGTGGAAAATAGAAACTAGTGACATAACAGATTTCTAGACATGCCCAGAGAAAACTAAATAGTCAATATCAGGATAATAGTTTTTAAATGATCAGTGACATGCTGTGTATTTATTTGTTATTTATTTATGACACACTTGGCAGTAGACATAATGGGTTTTTCTTTTCTATGTTTGGACTTTTTTTTATGCTGTTATATGAGTATTAGTGTTTTGTGATTTGTCACTTTGAACTGCATTTACTCTTGCATATTACTTACTGATGCTCAACAAATGTACTGACATACAGTGTTCTTGTTCTTTTGTTTTTCAGAATGTAAAACATTGCTCGGACAAATATCTGTGGTCTTTAAGAGCATTTTGTACTTTACAATTTACTCATTAGTAGAATAGCACATGTATATTTTGATTCATCTTAATTTATGTTCAGGTTGACAGTGGAATTTAAATGTTAGGAAGAGCAATTTCATTTTATTGGCATTTGTCTTAGGTTTCCTAATTTTAGGCAACTTTTTGACTACATTCTCTATATAAATTGTTAAAAATGGTAAATGCGGTGACTAAGTGGAATTTCAACTTGACTGACTTTGCGATCCACCCCTGGGTGGAGCGTACTTCTAGGTGCATCTGGGTGGGCATAGAGTTGTGGTCGTAGAGTGTGGCCTCTATGCCTGATCCCTTGCTCCTGTCTGTCTGACCCTCGCTCCCCATTTTGCCATGAACTAAGTAGTTTTGCTGCACCACACCTTCTGCCATGACATCTCAGCCTTGGCTCCAGACAATCTTGGACTGCAGCCATAATCAAATTAAACCTATCCTCTGTTAAATTGTGGGTACTGAGTGTTCTCGGTGCAAAAAAGTTGCTTAATATAGTAAATCTTCAAATCTGTTTTTAATCTTATGTTGGTAATTTTTTAAAACCTGAATTTATTTTAGCATCAATGTTTGCATAGACTTCCACTTACAGAAATTTTAAAAATGTAGAAAAAGTGGTACTCTCATATTTGCCTTTCATGGAATTTCTGTTAATACATAGTTAATCACAAGTTTCCTATTATAAGTATGTAGTAGTTTCAAAATTCTTTTTTCCCTAAGTTAGAGAATAGGCTTTGGTTATTGTTCTTTGGTGTTTAACTCTTTTAAGCTTCTCTTCCGAAAACCGAAACAAACTTTCCAGAGTGGTGTGATTAATTGGTGCAACAAGACATTTTGCCACTGATAAGTTTGTAAACATGCACTTAACAAAGAGGCATTGTACTTTTGTCTTACAAACTGGTTGAGCCCACCCAAGCCTTTTCTGCATGCTCAGGCAACCCAAACTATATTAAAGTGGTAACAGATGCCAGAAGTAACATTATCGAGATTTACATAAGCCATACAAACAGTCCCAACCCACACTTGATTTAATATTCTGACCATATCCTGGCAAAGGGGTCAGTACCCTAAGATCTTCTAAGACAAAAACCCCTTATGGATTTTAGAAATAGAAGATTGTGTTTATTTTCTACCACCATTCTTTAGCAACCATCTAATGTATTCAATTTTGTGGCTAAACAGTGTTGTAAAAGCAATTTCATTTTATTCTTTCCTGGCTATAATTGTACAAACTCAAGTAAAGTTATGTTATAAAAACTGTCTGTAGTGCCTCTTTTCATATGGCGGTTTATGGAAAAATGGAAAAATAAAAGTTAAAATTGAAAATCATTTGTTTTAACTGACTGTAGTTAAAATTAGTTAATAATAATGTTCATATAAAATGTATGTCTTTTCCCTTTTTAATGTAATGTTTTCCATTTGTTAAACATTTGTTGTATTTTAAAGGAAAAATAATTGAATTTGATTTCTTTAATGTAGAACATCTTTTGTTGGGTCAGAAATTTACATTTTATTCAGGAAAAAAACACTTTTTGAACATCAATGATAAAGGAAATTTCATACTGTATTTAGAAAGAGTCAAGCTATATATATATCTCATTTTTTTGTACATAGTTGTAAAAAATTATGCTGGTAGGAAAGCAGTGGAGTCCTTTTGCATTAGTACCTCGAAAGTAGCTGAATGTAGTTTTAAATTGGCTGTCGCTGAAAGAAATAAAATAAAATCACATGTGAATAAATATAGTTCATTATTAATGAGATTTAAGTGGACTTACTTTGTGTTCTTAAGCATATAAAGAATTTAGTGCTTTAATTTCATAGTGAGCCTTAAACATTTTCACTTAGAATTGTGACTTCAAGTGCAAAGTCATTTTGAAACTTTTGAATCAAGTTAAAAAGAGGAACATCATTAAGTCAGGTTTGCTCCATCTGTGACTGGCCAGTGTTCTGTGCTGTGCTATGTCCTCACCAGGCTTTTCTTCTTAAACACTAAGTGATAGCATGAGTTATGTTATTAACCATGTGTTTTTTGGACAATGCAAAGTGACAGCTAAGATTTACTGAGAAACCTTAGTTTTTGATGTTTCTGTTGCTTTGGACTGATACTTCATTTTCCACATTTTCTCATTAATACCCAGACCTCTTTGTACATAATAGGTTTTGTTCCTTACTCTTTTGAAAATAGTACTGTGATTGTATCTTATGTAAGTGTGTACAGACATTTGCGTCAAGCTTTAATTACTGAGAACCAGAAGTCTGCCAAATGACTTAAAAGGACTTTGGTTGCCTTGGAATTAATTGTTAAAAAAGATGTAAATTGTAAAGTTAAATGTTCAGGTCAAGATGAGAGAGAGTAAAGTGCACTTGTTTGTTATAATTTCTTAATTTGTCATCAGTGAAATGGTAACTTGAGCATGGGCAAGTAACAGGCATTTTCACAGTTTCAGAGGTCACAATGCGTTATTAAATTACTACTGGCTACATAAGAATTGAAAGCAGACAAACAACAGCCACTTGCACTTCACTCTGACATAGGGGCTTAAAAAACCCCAAATGTGAGGGCCAGGGATCTAGCTCAGCGGTCTAAGTGCCTGCCTGGCAAGCACAAGGTCGTGAGTTCAATCCCCGGTGCCGCAAAAAAACCAAAAAAACAAACAAAAAAAAAAAACCAAAAAACCCCAAATGCAGCATGCATGTTTAAATCAATAGTACAATACTCTGATGAGTCAGCAACCTTAGAAAATGACATTTCTTTCAAAATTATTTTTCCCAGCTGAGTAAGAATATACATGAATGGCAAAAAAGTCTGATCATCCTCTTGGAAAGCAGTATATGTATATACTGCTTATGCATAAGTACACATACAGGAGATAAAATGTTACATGCCTGCTCCTTATTTTAACTCTACAGTACGAAATTTCATCCTATGTTCTGTGAGTCACTTAAAAATGTGGTTATGAGGAACATCAAAGATGGTGGAAGAGTAAGCAGCAGAGTAAACAGTCTCTTCGAGAGAAGCAGTTCAAATGCTGGAATATAGCATCATGGGGAGGACAAGAAGGAAGGAAGTGTGTCCCCTGCACCTAGGGAGAATCTAAAATACGAATTGAAGCCCATTGAGAGAATTAAAAAGAAGAATTTAAGCGAAGAAGGTGGAGGCTGGCAGTGCCTTAGCCTGGAGCTGGACTCACCCTGCAGGGAGAGCTGTGAAGCCTGGAGATGCATGGTTGTGGTTGTGCTCGCAGTCGCAGTCAACCCCTGAGGTCTCTGTGGAGAGGTGGAGGGGTGGAAGAGAGTGGCGGATGTGGAGATCTGCAGTGGCTGGCGGTGAGTGCAGGGAACTCGATCCCTGCCATGGTAAAGAGCGATTGACCAGGAGCCATTTTGGAGTTGGGCAGGATACACCCAAGTTAGGACTGCTGCCTACTTCTTTCGGCAGCTCCAGGTTGTGGGAAGACCCATGGAAGTTGCTTGGATGGAGTTCCCCTGTGCATTCCAGAGAACATCGCTTAGGTTCCTAACCAGCTTAGATCCACAGGCCCTGGCCAGTTATACTCCCGTGCAAACGCTGGGGACCCTTGTGGGCTGGTACCCAGCTCAGGGCAGAGGCACGGGCGCCCATCAGATATCTGTAGCCAGCACTGGCTAGAAAAATCAAACAGTCATCCAGCAGCTCCAATGGACCTAGTTCTGCTCCCGTGTACGTTCCAGACAACATCACTTAGGTTCCTAACCAGCTTAGATTCAGAGGCCCTGGCCAGTTCTGCTCCCATGCAAACTCCGGGTGGGTCAGTACCCAGCTCAGTGCAGAGGCACGGGTGCCTATGGTCGGATGCCTGTAGCCAGCACTGGCCAGAAAAGCCATAATGGCATGGACAGCTATTTTAAAGGTAACAAATATATAATTGCAGTCATTGAGGATGTCCAGTTATTTTGTTTCGAAATCCAGTATTGCTTTCATTGTTTTGTTTTGATTGGTTTTACTCTATTCTGTGTTGTTTGATTGTATTATGTCTGAAGGTGTAGGCAACTCTGCTGAAGATTACAAACATCATGGTAGCCACTGCTGTTTTACTAGTATCTTGAACTTCTGTATTGCTTACATTGTTCTGCTTTGCTTGTTTTTTTTTTTTTTTTTTTTACCAGTTTTATTTTGTTATATTTTGTTTGATTTTACTTATCCCTGATGGTATGGGCAGTTATATTGCAGATAACAAGAGGCATTATGGTAGCCATTATCGATTGCTTTTTACCCTGTTTAGAAGTCATGTACTATGTTCATTGTTTTGTTGTGATTGACTCTACTCTGTTTTATTTTGTTTGGTTGTATTCTTTGCAAAATTAAAAAGGAAATGTGGTTATGATCTGAGAATATAAAACATCTTTTAAAATATCTGCTATCTTGTGATTGCCCTTTAGTTGAAACATGCATGGTTAGCAATGCAGCTAGCTGCTTGGAAGATCACTTTGACCTCTTGATCTGAGTGCCTACAGTTTTCTGGCAAGTTTCTATTTACTGACCCTTGCACACTTTCTATTTACTGACAAGTTGTACACTTGTCTTTTAGTCTTGGATTGTTGGCTGCTTTCTTTTTACTATCTGCCTTCCCACTTCCCACACTAAGCACTTTCTTTGTTAAGTTGTTCAGAGAAACTTTAGGCCTCTTCTTATACTTGAAACTGAGACCAGGGCATCAAGGCTCAGTAGTGCTAATTCTGTCTCAGTAGTGCTAATTCTGTCTAATATCACAATGAAATCTTTGAGAGGCAGAGAGTAGACCCACTAAGTCACACAAGCACATACAATGTTTGATACACCAGGGTTTCTTTTGCACTTCCTGTGGTAGACTTAAGAGGCAGAGTTAGGAATGCTGCATTGTACTTTCCCCTACACGGTATTCCGTTGCTCTTTATGCAGTTGGTGTTTGAGCACTACTTTATTCAGTCATGGAAAATATTGGTAAAAGTTATATAGTACTGACAAGTTTACAGCCTTGTGTGGCTGTAGGCAGCCATGGATCGAACACACCTTGATTAGAGCTTGAAACATCTTTTCAGAAATAACTACTTTCAGATTTGATACAGTTCTTGTTTACCTAAATACACAAAAACTTTGATTTCAGCGGTCAGTGCAGTGGACAGAGAAGCCTGGTGGAAGAACAGCATAGTGTTAGATGATTTCAAGAAAATTGAATGACTTGTGGAGTTTTTGCCTGCTTGCTTATTATGCTTTGTCTGAAGGAGAATAAAAGAAAGTTTTAAAAGATGAGTATATTACTAATTTTGTCCTCTTTCCTAAACATTCAGATTTATATGCTATAACTCATATAGCTTAAGAAGGAATTTAGTTATTATAATACTGGATTTTGAGCATTTGTGAAAGAACCTTGTGTATTACCTCATATTGCTATACCATGAATCCTCACAAAAATTGTTGAAATTTTACATTGTAAAGAACATTGTACCGGGGTAGAAAGTCCTGAAGAAATTAAGTGTGCTTATAACTTGATTGAAACTTAAGAGACTTTCAAGAGTCTGCCAGATGGAGCTATGATACATTTCAAACTTTGGCATTCAAGCCTTCAAACTAGGTGTTCTTTGGTGTACCTTGCAGGGGAGTTCGTTGGAATCCTGACAATGTTTCTCTCTCTCTGGTACCATCAACTTCTTGAAGAGCAAGGGAATAAGCAGAAAGAGGAGCATCCTCTGTCTGAGTCCCAAAATCTGCCATCAGTTGCAGCTAGTAGAACATAGTAATTGTTGAATTGAAAGGTCCTGCACAAAAGAACAACTAAACTTCCAAGAAATTGTCTCCTCCAGTTTATGTCTGCCTGTGCTTCAATGACTGTGATTTGTTTTGGTATTTGAATGTATTGAGTACTCTTGGGGAATATTCTTAGCTCAAAATTGACTAATTTAACTATACAAATGGGAATGCGTTTTTGAAATTTGAATGCCTGGACAGCCTTTATTGTTTTGGTAAAAGATGGCTAACATTCTGTTAGATAAACAGTTGTGTACTCAAAGGTTATGTTGTGTGATTAGAGAGACATGTAATAGGTACTTTGATTCTGTCATGTTCTATTTACCTAAAGTGCAGTTGATTATAAGAAATATTTTATATACTAATAAAGACACTTGAGCTGTAAGTTTTATTTTTATTTAGAAACTGTTTTATATTAAATAAACTATATTTAGACAGATTTGCATCTCACTTGTTTATGAAGATCTGAGTAGGGCTTTATTTTTACATAAGATGGACCAACAAACTTATTTCCCTCATCAAATGAAGTTTTAAGACCTGGAAAGCATACATGGACTAGCCATTTGATTATTCGAGGTAAATAGTAATGAAAAAGGACTAGATTTAATACACTGCCTTGGCAGTGAAGTTTAGAATTTTATTTCCCTGGATCTGGAGCAGCCACCAAGGTGGAAATTAGTATCAGACTAGATAGAGCTCCGAGAGATGCCTGTTGAATCTTATTAGAGTAGTAGAAAGGTATCCTGCTTGTGAGAAACAAATTCCACCCTTCTCCTTTCCCTTTTTCTCATACTCTGATATTTTATTCCACACAAAATCCCAGCAGTAGTAGCACCAACAGTTATAGCAGTGGAAGCTCAGTGGAACCTAAAATCCTGAGAGAAGAGAATATTTCTCTTTGATCTGAGTTGGTATGGTCAGCAGGTGGGGTGAGCACCATTACTATTTCTTTCTCTCCTCCTGTTGCTTAGGTCTGGGCACAAGTTTAGTCATTAGAAATATGGGGCAAGTGCTGTAAACCTAGCACTTTTTGGTGTGAGTACTGAAGAAGTAGGATGTACTAGGGAAAAGAAAAGACAGGAGAGATTGTGGTAGAGGAGCATGAAATTTCATAAATTTCCTTATGAATTTCTAGCATACTCCTGAGCCAGTGGACTTAATCCTGAACATCACACTATGGACTTTAAGAATCAAACTAAGGGATGGACCAGGTCTCAGACTGTCTACTGAAAGGTTGATTCAAATGGTACCATGAAACTTTCCAAAAATGGAATTGTGTTTGGAAGTGTGACAGAAGATGGTTAAAATTGAGGCCTGAGAGAAACTGGGTTGAATTAGTGCTAAAACAATACCAAATGGAATAAGACCCAGAGTTTCACAGCAGAATATAATCTAATGGGATAGTGCCTTAGCATACAGAACATAATCATAAAATCAGGAAAATCTGAACAGACATCAGAAAAAGAAATCAATAGGTGCTCTTGCCAAGATGACACATACAAGTAATTATCTGAAAAGTATGTTAGAGCATGGGTTATAAAAGTACCACAGCAATTCTTATGAAATGAAAAATGGAAGACTCTCAAATGCATAGAAAACATGAGGAACTAAACGATAATTTTAGAACTGAAAAAAAATGTCCAAATTAAGAAAAAGTCTTGCTTGATGGGTTCAATAATAGAATAAAGATGGCAAAAGTGGTAGTGAAGTCAAACTGATCACTCAGAATTCCTGACTGAACAACAGAATAAAGATAGATAAAGGTTAGAGATAAACAATGGTTGGCACTTGTGGGGGTGGGGCACTAATAAGTTATTTCTATCCCGAAAGTATAGGAAAAAGAGTGAAGTATAAGAAAAGCTCCCAAATTTGACAGAATATGCAAACCTACCAATTGAAGAAGCTTAATCAACTCCCAACATGATAATCCAAAAGAAATTCCAGTACAGATGCTTATTAGTGAAACTACTGAAAACTGACAACACACTAAAAAACCTGCAAGTGCCTAAAGAGAATTGGTATATTATGCAGAGAGGAAAAGGCATTTGAATCACTATAGATTTCTCAACAGAATATGAAGGCCAGAACAAAGCTGAAGATTTGTAAAGGGCTGTTTAATATGCTATTAACTTGGTATTCTATATCCAGCCACAAATATTATTCTGAAATAAGTGAAATATTTTCTCAGAGGAAGGGAAACTAAGAATTCATTACCAGCAGATGTACGCTAAGAGAACGTCTAAAGAAAGCTCTTTACAAAGAAGGAAATGCCGAGGAAACAAGGAGTGTCAGGAGTTAAAGATTAGCAGAATTGACAGATGCCTGACTTGACTAGATTCATAAAATTCTCTTCAATTTTTAATCTAGTTGACAGTAAAAAACACAGGTTACATTTTCTAAGGAAGATTTCATGTGGGAGACAGTGGTATTGTTGTAGATATCAACATAAAGAAGATGGGGTTAAGAGACCTATCCCATGGATAAGTGTCTGCTTTCTGTTTGATGCAGGCAAGTATTTTATGTCAATTATAGAAAGTTAACTGCATATCACAGTTTTTAGAGCAAATGCTAAAAGCAGTTGGAAGGAAGAACTGTACAGAGATTGTTACATACACAAGAGAGATTTACTGAAACAAGCCAAAAGATGCCAGGCATAATGACTCATGCCTGTAAAGCCAGCACTTGAACGCTGAGGCTGGAGGATCACTGAAGGTTCAAGGCCAGCCTGAACTGCATAGTGAGACCTCGTTTCAGAAAACAAAAAGAAAAAAGCCAAAAGGAGGTAAAAGAGAAGCAGAAGAAAATAAAAATAACCTATATCAAAACAGAGAAGTTACCATAAATGCAAGTTGTTCCAGCAGCACGCCAATTAAAAGGAAAATATTTTTGTAATATTATAATATGACCTAACTATATTCTTCCTATAAGACCTCACCTTCGATATTATAAGGTTTGTTAGAGGTTAGTGAAGAAAAAGAAATCACACATATGCTATTCAAAAGAAAATTTCGGTGGTTATATTTCAGCCAAGGAGAGTAACACATGAAAGCTTACCTGTGATGAAGAGGGATAGCCCATCACACAATCCACTGTCTTAGTCCATTTGCTGTTGTAATAGAACATTACAGAGTGAGTAATTTTGAAAAACAGAATTTCATCTCTCATAGTTCTCGAAGCTGAGAAGGTCCAGGTGGTAGTGTCTCGTGTGGGCCTGTTAGTGTGTCCTCTCATGGAAGAAGGAAGAAAGGATAATCATTGAGTCCCTATGCAGTGGGAGAGCAAGTGATAGATTTTTCTTTTTAATTTTTACAAAGTCAAATTGTCTAGTTTTTAAAATCTGTGCCTTTGGTGTTGTATGCAAAAGGTCACTGCTAACTCTAGTGTCATGAACCCTTTGCCCTGTGTTTTCTTTTAAGAGTTTTGGAGTTGTAAGTCTTATATTCATTTAGAGGCTTCAGATATAGCATTATGTTATGGATCAGTGTTATTCTTTTGCAGGACCATTTATGAGAAGACTCTTCTTTCTTTATTGAATAGTCTTGGCTCCTTTGTAAAAAATAAATTGACCATTTATGTGAAGGTTTATTTTTGGGCTTTCCATTTGATGCTGTTGGTCTTTATGTATGTGTTTACAGCCATGCCACTCAGTTTTGATTACTGTAATTCTGTAGTGACTTTTGAAATCAGGGAGTACAAATACATAGGTTCATTCTTCTTTCATTTGAGCTATTCTGGGATCCTTCAAAATTTTATATGATTGTAGAATGGCTTTTTCTTTCTCTACATAAACAAAAAGCAAACAAATCATTATGGGAAGTTTGTTAGAAATTGCTTTGAAACTGTGGATAGTTTTTGGGTAATATCAACCATGTTAGATTTAACAATGTTAAATTTTTCAATCCATGAACAGTGGATTTATTTTTATTGCCTCCTTGATTATTTCAACGTTTTTATGATTTCTATTGTGTAAGTCTTTCACCTCCTTGGTTAAGTTTGATTCTAAGTATTTTGTTCATTTTGATACTAGTGTAAATAGAATTATTTCCACAGTTTCCTTTTTAGGTTGCTTATTGTTAGTATATAAAAATGAAAACAATTTTTATTTGTTGTGCTTGTATTCTACTATTTTGCTGAATTCATTTATTCTGAGAATTTATTTTTTTATCTTATGGAAAAAAGGTAAAACAATTTCATAACAAAATAATAGTAGAATAACAATAGTTAATACATTTTGTATTGTCATCTTCAAAGTAGTTGCTCAGACTATAACATATGGGCATAAAAATTTCCTCAATTGGTAGCACAAACTTCACTTTTCAATGAACTAGGAGACATTAATAGTATAGCTAACTTGCATTATTCTGAGAGTTTTAAATTGAGGAATCATCAAGATTTTCTATGACCAAAATCATTTCATTTGTGAACAAAAGAATTTTTATTTGTTTCTTTACTGTTTAGATTTTTTTTGGTGTTATCTAATTGCTCTGGCTATAACTTCCAACAGTATAATGCATACATATGACTAAATAACCCATCCTTGTCTTATTCCTGATCTTAGAGGAAAAGCCTTCATCTTTTCATGAATTACAAGTGGAGTATCTGATAATCAATATTTTTGGGACCAGAAATATTTGAGTATTTTTAATTTATTTGGAAATATTTGTATATAGTTTGGAAGTTGCATATCTAAAATCTGAAATTTTAAATGCTCCAAAATCCCAAACTGACAGTCTATACCTTTATATTTTGTATCTCAAAGTTTTAGGTTAGGGATGTTTAACCTACACCAGCAAACTGAATTCAGCAGCTACAAACAGGATTATATACCTGACCAAGTGGGAGTTATCCCGAAATGCAAGTATGATTGAACATAAAAAACTCAACTTCTATAATATACTGCATTTCCTGAATGAAAAAATGCTTATGACATGATCATATCAAAGAGAAAAAGCCCTTTATGAAACTGCTTTTGTAAAGCAGTACAATTTCATGATAAAAAGTCAATGAATAGAAGGAAATTATGTCATTGTAATAAAAGCTGTGTATGAGAAAAGTACATTGAACACAAGTGGTTTTTATTTGCAGGAGGCTAATAACATCTTTATACTTATTAGTAATATTGGATTGACTAGAATTTAGACCTTTTAAAGGTACTTGGAGCTTTGAGCCTTAGAGCTATATAGAAATAAAAATGCCATCTCACTTTTTATTTCATGTTTTCATTAGTTTTTCTATTAAGTTAAACTTTATAAAGTTCCCCAGCTATTTTACTAGTGTGGTACAGATATTTATGTACCTTTGTGATATACACAAGACATTCTTTTGGCACTTGATTATAAAAAAAGATATTTTTGCAATGAGTAAAAACAGTATAGGTAAAAGAACTAGAGCACGTTAAGATAATAGTTTTTTATTTTTAAAATATCTTAATATTAAATCAGATTCAGAAAACTAAATGAAATTTATGGCTTACTTAATACTTTGCATAGCTGCATGATCATTTGGATCAAGCATAGAACTTTGCCACCCAAAGAAAAAAACTTTCCTAAATGTTCATCCAGTTAGGACCTATGCCCTCCTCAAAAGTATCAGCTATCCAGATCTTATAGCCATACGAAATCTCAGATCATAAGAACTGTACCACACATTTGCATTTCTAGACACTTATTATGACTTGTATTTAGACGTTCCCCTAAAGCCTCATGTGCTTATCGGTGGAACTTTTTTTTTAATAGGTGGAACTTTTTAGAGCTTGCTGTATCTAGGATGTGTGATACTGGGATTCAGGGTATGTGGTGTACTGCATTAGTCCACTGATTGATTGGAACTAGCATAGTTCTGTGTGTAGTTGAATGGATTTACGGAAAACAGAAGCCCACACTGGATGTTGGGTGACACCACTCAAAAAGCTTTTAGCTTGGATGGAATAAAAGGGAGGCTTCTTTGTTGCTGCTGTTTGTTGCTTTGCTGCCTCTCACCTGCTTTGCCATGGACTGCTTCTCCTCTGTAA
>RJWT010010873.1:0-23773 GCA_004365215.1 Cuniculus paca | reverse complement strand
AGGAGTTTGAGTCTTGTGAGCAACGGTGTTACGTGCAGAGTGCCCAGTCCCAGGTCCACAACACCTGCTGGGCCCTGATGGGGCTAATGGCTGTCAGGTAGGGGCTCGTGTGGAGGAGGGACACTCAGCTGCAAATGGTTGGCCTAGGCTGAGTGCAGATGTGGGAGGAGATGATGCCACAGGGCTCCACTGCCACTCAGCTGCCACTCTAGGGACAAAAATACTTCCATGAGGCCTGTTGGGCTGGTCTACCTGAGTGGGACCCTGCAGAGAGGTTTGCCTCCAAGAAGTAGACTGCTCACCACAGTGCAGTATCTGCCAGCATTCTCTGGCAGAACAAGGGGAGCAAGGTTTGAGGTCAGCTGGCTGTGGATGGCTTCCCAGTGTGGCAGTGGTAGCTGCCTCACTGGTCAGAGCACAGGTATCTGTAGCTGCCCTGGGCCTCCTGTGTACATCAGTGGCACCAAGCCGCATGCATGTAGGTGCATACTTATCAGAGAGGTGCATGTACACACAGGCAGGGCACACACGGATCCAGGCACACACAGATGTGAGTGCTCCAAACTGTGCTGCCCTGTTACATGAGCCATTTGAAGAATCTTCCTAAAATCGCCTCATTGGGCATGACCAAGTATATCAGAGCCTGGGAGAGCAAGGGCAGGACACAGGGGCCCCTCACAGTTGGCCCGTGTCTTGCTGAGCCCTTGATCCTGGTCTCATCCTTACCTATGTGTGTGTCAGTGTGCTAGGTACACACAAGCCTTGACCTCTCCTGGGGAACTGACAGCACCTTGTGCCAGGCCACAGTATCAGCCATGTCTTCTAGGGTCACATGTCCTCCTTTCTGCTCACCTCTGTGCCTGCATGGGCTTGCTTCTTAGAGTTCCTGGGAAGAGGACATACAGGCTGGTCAGCCCTGTGCACTATGCCTGCAGCATTTTGGGTTCTGGCCTGTACTGGATGTACAAGGGTGAGGATGTAGGTTTATGCTGAGGAGCATGCGAGGCCACCATGCTCCAGCAGTCTCCTCTTCCCCCAGGCATCCTGATGTGGAGGCCCAGGAGAGAGGAGTCAGGTGTTTGCTTGAGAAGCAGCTCCCCAACGGCGACTGGCCCCAGGTGTGTGAAGAGTGTGAGGCCAAGCACTGACCTCCAGCTTGCACATGGGTTTCTACCCCACCCCTGCCCCATATCCCTCTTGGAGTACTTTGAGGATTTGGGGTGAGAGAACTTTGCCAGCCAGAGGCCTGTGAGGGTGGTAGGGCTGGGATAGGTTGCCAGATCCTGAAGTCCTGAATGGGTCTCAGAGGCGTCTGGCAAAAGCTGGTGTGGGGCCAGCAGGGTGCGTCTGGGTGGGAGGCTCGTGGGAGAACTGCCTTTCTGAGGGCTGGGGATCTAGCTCAGCAGTCTAAGCTCCTGCCCGGCAAGCACAAGGTCGTGAGTTCAATCCCCGGTGCTGCAAAAAAAAAAAAAAACTGCCTTTCTGCATGCCCTCCTGGCCCTTGTTCAGTCAGCTTTCCCTGGGTGCATTCACCCTGGGTTGGGCAGCCCCATAGTCAGGGCAACAGTCTGGGGTAAGCCCTCAGCTCTGGTGAAGCCTTTGTGGTCATTTCTCTGTCTTTACAGGAGAACATTTCTGGGGTCTTCAACAAGTCCTGCGCTATCAGCTACACGAACTACAGAAACATCTTCCCCATCTGGGCGCTTGGCCGCTTTGCCAGTCTGTACCCAGAGAGAGCCCTGGCTGGCCACCCTTGAGAGCTACCTACCAATGGTGGGTGGGTGTTGGGTGTTGGTTTATCACAAGTTCCATGCAAGACAGGTGTCTAGGCCATGTGGTGGAGCTCCTGTCACCCTGCCTTGGCCTCCAGCTGCTCGTCTTTCCCTTTTGCGGGCAGGAGTCTGGGACCAGGCTTGAACAGGGATAGGTATAGTCAACTTCAGACACTTGATCATCAGTATAGGTTTAGTTCTGAGAATAATTGGGGTGAAGAAGGGAACAAGATGAACCATGACCCCTGAAGCACAGCACCTTCTGGAGGGTTTTTTTGACCAGTCACTACCCTCAGGAGCAGCTGTGGCTGCTGCACTTCTTACCTGGGGTTGCTCTGGGACAGGCTCACACAGGCCACTGCTCTGGCATCTTGTGTGCTGGGCCAAGGGATGAGCAACAACGCTATGATGCTGGTGGGTGAGGGACCAGCCGAATGTGTGGGGTGGGGCCCTTGTTCTCTGGATGCCCCAGGACTTAGCAGACATCCTGAGTATGGGGGATCCCAGTGTCCTGTGCTCTAGCATCCTGAAAGTTGTCACATAAGGAAGGCTGCATGTAAGGAAGAGTGGAGTGATCACAGTGGTTACCACCATCCTCTGAGCCTGCTAAGCAGGTCTGTACTCTTGTGACCAGGAGAATGCCAGGGTTCTTTAAGGCTGCCAAGGCCCTTGCCAGTTGTGTCTGAGCTGAGATAAGGGCCAGGTTTCTGGGGTAATGCCTCTTGGGGTACACCCTGAATCTTGGCTTCTAACCTGCCTGATCTGCTTCCATGCATGTGGGGTTCAGGATAGAAAGTTCAGACCCTAGCTTTACCTTTGAGCCACATGACAAGCACTTGCATTCTTGGCCTCCCCATAGTTGAGCTGTTCTACCTAGTTGATGCCACCTCCTAGATTCTCCTGGCCTGCTGTGCTTCTTCAGCAAGAAAGTCAAGGACCCTCAAAGCTGTGTCTCTGGGGCCATTCCAGAGGCTTTGGACCACCTTGCTTCTGCCCAGCCCTTGAAGCTCCAGCCTTCATGGCCCTATATGCAATAGTTCTGGCTGTGCCTCAGGTACTACCTACAGTTTTCCACACTAACCTTTCATCCTCCCACCTGCATCAGGACAGACAGATCTGCCCTAATAGTGGTGGTTATCTCCAGGGACTGAGCCATGATCAGATCGATATTCAAGATACATCCAGTCAGCTGGGTATAGGTACATGCCCATAGTCATGGCATTCTGGGAGGCTGAGGTAGGAAGATTACAAGTTCTATCGCAACTTAGTGAGACCCTGTCTGAAAAATAAAAAAAGGGCCGGGGATGTAGCTCAGTGTGAAGGCCCTAGGTTCAATCCCCAGTATTGAAAAAACAAGTAGATCAAAGACCTTAATGGAAAATGTAAAACTATAAAAGATAACAAAACCTCGATGACCTTGAGTTTGGTGATTTTTTTTTAAACCAACAGCAGCATCCATGAAGGACATTAAAAAATGTTTGCTGTGTGACATACAATGGGCAAGAAAATGAAAACACATTCTGGGGGAAATATTTGCAAAGACGTGTGACAGAGGACTATTATCCAGACAAAACTCAAAACTTTTTTTTTTTTTAATTTTAAAGATAGTAAAACCCAACAAAACAAAACAATAAATCCAGTCAAAACACAGCAGTGAAATGGTTACAGAATATCAAAGCAGGGTAATGGGAAAACAACAATGGCTACTATAGTGTATCTTGTCTCCACAGTAGTTTTCCATTCCATCAGTTATAGCAAAATCAGACCAAAACAAAACAAAACCAATCAAAATAGAGTATTGAGTAAAGAAAATAATAAAAACATTATTAGACTTTTAAAAACAAGACAAAAAAAACCCTCCATATTTACCATATTGCATAGCGTTATCCTTCCTATACATGCTCAGACTGTCAACCCCATGCCTGTAAATTCAACCTAACAATACAATCCTTCAGGTGCTTTTTGTACCTCAATTGCTATTAGCTCAGGTTGACCTCCAAACCAGCTGGTGGCTTAAGGGGTGAGAAGGTTTGGTGATTTTCAGTCTGCATGCTGGTAGGCTTACAGGAGACACTGACTTTTTTTCTCTTCCTGGGTCCCACACGGTCTGCGCAGCTTATCAGAAAGGCTGGCTAGTTGGATCCTTTTTTAGCTCTTCCCAGTACCAGCATGGCTGATTCTCAGGAGTTTCTCGCTTTTCCTTGCCTTCCTGGGTTCCACACAATCTGCGTGGCTTACCAGAAAGGCTGGCTAGTTGGATCTTTGATCGGCTCCTCCCGGTCCCAGCATGGCTGACTCTCAGGAGTTTCTGGCCTTCCCTTGTCTTTCTGGGTCCTGCATGATCTCCAAAACTCAAAACTTTTAATTCCCTTGTCAATTTTTTATTTTAATTGGTACATTTTATTGGTTGGGAATATAGTTCAGCAGCACAGCACCTGCCTGGTAAACACAAGGTCATGAGTTTGATTCCCAGTACCAGAAAACCTAAAATGGTACGTTTTAGATATACATAATGATCACATTCATCATAGGGAATTGGTACGTGTACATGATATATCTTACTGCTTTTTCCCCACTCCTTATCCCTCCCTTTAACCCCTCTTCCTCTGTTTATTTGCAAAAGCTTTTTCATTTTTTCCATTTTTTGTTTTCTTGTCCTTTCTTTCCTTTTCCCCTCCCCCTTTGTTTCTCTTCTCATTTGAACAAAAACTCAAAGCTAAAAACCAAGGTTTTAAAAATGAGCCAAAGATGAACAGACACCTTGCCAAAAAAAGAGGTATACAGATAACAGATAAGCTTGAGAAAAGATGCTCCACATCATTTCATCAGGGAAATGCAAATTACAATGAGATACCCCTAGCACACTCATTGGAATGGACAGAATTCAAAACACAACACCAAATGCTAGGTCAGGGCATGTAACAACAGGAACTCATGGGAATGCAAAGTGGAGCAGTCACCTGGGAAGACAGTTTTTACACTTAGAATATACACGATCTTAACTGTATGATCAAGCTATCATACTGCTTGGTATTTAGAACTGAAGATTTATGTCCACAGAAAATCCTTCACAAAAGTTTAGTTTTACTCATAATTAAACTTGGAATCAACCAAGTATCCTTCAGTAGATGAATGGATGAACTGGTACTTCTGGATGATTCATTGCTAAAAAGAAATGAGCCATTGAGCCATGAAAAGTCAACCTTGACTGTCTCGCTAAGTGAAGTCAGGGCCACTTGCTATGGCATTGCAACTATAGTGTATGACATTCCAGAAGAGGCAGAACCCAATATCAAGGTCAGTGTTTGCCAGGGGCTAGAGTAAAGCGAAAGATGAAAAGGCAGAGCATGGGATTTTATGTCCCCGAACTACCATATGTTCTTGGAGTGAGCACACAATGTCAAGCCTTTGTGAACATAGGTGATAGTGTGTCAGTGTAGTAGGGGTGTTGGTAGTGGGAGACCATGCACCTGTAGGAGCAGGGGTGTATAGATGATTTGCATACTTTCCTCCCAACTTTGCTGTGAACCTGAAACTGCCTTAAAAGAACTTTCACAAGCCAGGTGTTGTGGCACACTCCTGTAATCGCAGCACTCTGGAGGCTGAGGCAGGAAGATTGTTGCAACTTCAAAACCAGTCTGGACTACAAAGTGAGCCCAAGGCCAGCCTGAACTGCATAGAGAAACCCTGTCTCAAAAAGGCAACAAAACAAAAACTTAAAAAATGAGGGCACAGCGTGAATTAGAAAATATTTCAATCTGGGTGTAAGTAAAAGCGTGACATCAAAATTTGTGGGCTATAGCTAAAGGATGCAATAAGTATGAAAGGTTTAAAATCCGTGATCTAAGCTACTTAAGTTTAAAGTCAAAATAGATGGAAGTACAAAGCAGAAATCTAATACAGTAAAAAATGAAAAGTTGGTGCTTTCAAAAAATTAACATTTGGTCTGGTCACATTAAAAAGCCTGTATCAGGAATTAAGATCCATTACTGGACCCTTGAGACAGTGGCCCTCTGCCCCAGTTTCCTGTCCAGCTTGCCTCACCTTGCTCATCTACCTTAAATCCGCACCTCACACTTGCCCCTTTGCTGTGCTCCTCCTGAAGAAAGCCTGTCAATGCTACTTTATATTCCTTTTTTTATTTCCTATCTTCATTGAATGTGCTTGTCTCTAGAGGGACAATATTTAGACAGGAATACCCATCTCTGCCTCCCTGAAATGCACATGTTCCTTGGAAGATAGTTACCAAAATTGACATGTGAAGAAATAGCACTGAAGTGGTCTTGTATCCATTTAAGAAATGGAGTTGGAAATTTCAAACTGTCAGAAGAAATCTAGGCCCTAGATGGTATCACAGTTAAATTCTATGAAATTAACTTAAATTCTTTGAAACAGGAAACAAATTGATTCCAATGATAATGTGTCAGAGCCAGCACAAGGGCACATCTATGTAAGCACAGAGGGAGCCTGAGGCGGGGGGTGGGGGGGGCGCATGTCACAAGTTGCCTAGTAACTTAGACGTCTGGGGAGACCCATGTCTGGGGGAAATATGGTGTCTGGGAAAGCATTTTGAATGCAGGGGAAGTTGGTGTAGGGTAAGCTATGCTGGCTGATGCTGTCCTCAGAGGAGCTGGGTGTGGGGAAATCCTTGACTTGTGTCTAACCCAAGCCCTTGCTCCCTCTGCCCTGGGAGCTCTCCCTCAGTAGGCTCCATCTGAGTGTGTATCACCCTCACGTGGGTGAGACCCTACAGGTGCACTGAGGCTGGAAATTTCAAACTATCAGAAATCCCAGGATACAAAAGGGGCGTTTGCCATTTAGAGGTCCCAGGGGCACACCACAGGTCTCATGTGGATGACTCAGAGGGCTTTGCCCCCTGCTACCACATCTACAGCTAGGCCTGGTAGTACTTGTCAGTCAGATGCCCAGTGCTCAGTCTTGGGGTGGACACTGCTGCCTAATGTTCATGAGGGGGTGTGGTCTGTGTGTGATCTCAGTTCCCAGCCTCATCAGGCCCCATGGGGCCACTGTGGGGCCCTAGGCTGATCACCTTGGTGTCCATTACTCTTTCCTCAAGTTGGGTGAGCCCCAATAACCATCTGTACACCAGTTGCTGACCAGGGTTCTGCAGGTCCCAGGAGCTTGTGGCCCTGTGGAGTCGAGATAATATGGCGTCCACTGTCTCATGGGTACTGTCACAGGGTGAAGTGGGGCTCACGTCACTCAAGGTGAAGGCCAACCCTACTGCTCCCAAGGACTTCATGCAGTGTGAACCAGGACTTTCTGGCTGCTCCAGGAAGGTGCTGCTTGCAGGATCTGGCCTTGGGGTTGTAATGTGTGCAGCTCCACTGCTGGGCCGCTCACAGGAGCTCAGCACACCTAAGATTTGCACCCCTCCTGTGCCTTGTAGCCCCTCCTAGTGTTGGTGACATGATCCACACCCAATGTGGGGTGTTTGTGTGTGTGCTGTACATGGTTCTTCCACTACGTAGCCAGGGCCCGGCCTGGCCTGGACATTGGTTAGGAGGTGTCTGGGGGCCATGGGAGAGGATGATGCGGTGCTGCCTCTTTAAGGGTGGTGACATCACAAGGCCATGGAAGGCTGTGGAACTCTGGTCTTGGCTGTTTCTGTTGGCTGTGGGCTCTGAATTTCCACCTCCATGGGGCTGCAGGCCTGCCCATGAGTACCCAAGGGTGGTCATGGCTGAGGGCAGTGAGCTGATGAACAGGCTCATGAGTGAGAACGCAGACCTGAAGAAACAGGTGCGCCTTCTTAAGGAGAACCAGATGCTGAAGCGACTACTCAGTGAGAGCTGCCAGGATGGTGGCCGCGGGGCCCGAGACCTCCTCTTCCCCAAGACACCCCCCTACCCTGAAGCCTGCTCCCCAGGGAGTGGAGGTGAGCATGGCCCACAGCAGCCAGACAAACCTATGAAAGTCGGGGTTGGGGCAGTGATGGAGCAGGGCCTGCCTACTCCGTTTCCTTGGGAAGGTCCTTCTTTCAGACCACAGTATACCTGGGGACAGGGTCGGGGGTCACCCACCAGGCTTGTCTCAAGTGCTACTGGGCTTGGCAGGGGACTTGCCCTGTTTCTGTGCTTCCCCCATTCCCGGGACTGCAACTGACCAGGTGTCCCCTCACATAACTGAGCCTGGTATCAAGGAGAGAGGCAGTGTCCACTCCAGCAGGGGGTCCTGCTGTTGCCTCTTGGGAGGGTGGATGGGAGAAATGGCACTGCAAACTCTCCACAGAGCATCGTCTCCCACCTTCTAGGGCCCTTTACAGAAGCGGGGGAGATTTGATACTTTCTGCAAAAGTAATTGGTTTTGTTTTAGAGGTCTTTGTGAAAGACCTTTTGGACTGTGATTGATGGGTATGACCTTGACCTTTGGGGTGGTGCATGTCCAGCAGAACCATAGTCAGAACTGTTAGAGGCTCCCATGACCCAGTGGGGTCAGCTTCTTGTTGGATGTGGTGGCCACTCACACTGCTAGGCCATGGTGGGGACAGAGATGTATTGCAGCCTGCCTAGTTTGTCTGTGACCAAGAAGATGGTTAGTCAGTGCCCTGTGGACCTTGCTGTCTGTGAGAATCATGTGGCCAGGCACAAGTCAGCTGCTAGCCAGCTAAGGGAGGTTTTGGCACCCTATGCTTGGTTGATCACTTCCTAGCCACTGTCCTGTTGAATGTACCCAGCACCAGAAAAAGTGATCTGCTTCCTCCAGTCCTGAGGTGAGTCCACTGGGCCTTTATGGGCCAGAGTCAGGCCACCCCAGCGCACATAGAGCCCCTCATATGAGAGGTCTCTCAGAGGACCTCAACATCTTCTGTCTCTTGAAGGGGGAGCTTGGACATCTGGGGATCATGTGGGGAGTTGGGGCTGGGGACAGAGCTAGTGCTACTGGGATGTGACTGAGAGACCTCAAGACACTGCACAGCACTGGTCCAGATATGACAGCTGTTGGTGCCAAGGTCACACTGAGTTGAGCCCAGGTCTTTTTGGTGACCACTGTCAGAGGCTCACAAGCTCATCCCACCTGGTCAGGTCCTAAGACAGGACTGCATCTCCCAACTGTGTCTAATGCCTAGTGGCCCTTGGGCCATCCCTAGGGAGCCCAGATCTTGGGGACATCAGTTTCAGCAGGAGTCTAACCTGAGGTCACCACATCTTCACACAGTGCTGGAGCCCACTAAAGTGTGTGGGCCAAGGCTGGCCTCAGGCTGTGACTGTGTCTACCATGAGCAGAGGGGCTAGCTCAGCTCTGGATGGTACCATCCTCCTCTCTCTATGGTATCAGCCCATCAATTCCAGACTCCCAACGCCACATTCTGAACTAGTGCTGACCTCAGCCACTCACAGGTACATGAACAGTGTTGTCCCCTGCAGGGCACAGCCTTGGCCTTGGGGACTAGAGTTTGGAAAAGCACTGCCTAGGCCTTGCACAAAGGGAAGTTGGTAGACAGGAAGGAGCCACCACATAGCAATGATTTGCACATTTCCAAGAGCCCCTCAGTCTGTCTTCATAACAGACTGCATGCTTCAAGATCAACTTTTCTAATGTTTCTAACATGTGCTGTGTCGGATTGTTGCAAACTGCAGAGGCCAGGATCCTTCAGCTAGCTCAACCTGCCTCCTGGCCTACCTCCACAGGCAGCCTGATGTAGCTCGTGGCCCTCCTGATGAGTCTTCATGTGTGTATCTCTTACCTCCTTGGCTTATCTAAACAGGATCTTGCTGTTCTGCAGTCACTATCAGTGTCTCTCACTCCCCTTTCAGTTCTCTTCTGTGTCTGTCCAGCACACTTCGATGCTGGATACTTCAGCTTGGCAGTAGCATGCCATCAGGTCTTGTGGCCTCAGACAGCCTTTCCATAAGCAGCCATATGTGCATCTCTTGCTGGCTGTGACCATGTGCCATCTGGGGAAGTCCTCGGCCTGGATTCCTTGGGTCAAAGACTGCATTTGAAATGTTGAAACAGATACTGCCAAATGCTCTCAAGAGGCAGTGGCCTTGACACTCCACTGTGGAGGGCGAGGAGTATCATCTCATTATTCAGCAACACAGATGTTGCTGTGGGTCCCTGCCAGATGCTGGGAGCTGGGCCTCTGAAGTCAGGCCTTCTCTTGGGTTTGGGAATCAGTGGGACAGCAGCCTCTGGACACAGGGCATTGGGAAGAGGCTTCCTGGTTCTAACTTTTGAAAAATTTGGAAAATGAGAAATGTCTTATTTGTTCAATTCTTGAGCCATTTCTGTGTCAGCAGAGGTTTCCGCAGCTCTCCAGGGCTGTCGGGGAACCTTGCGCATGCTGTGGCCACTGGGCTTCGTAACCTACCTCTCCTGGGTCTGTTGTGACATCTTCCTGGAGGGGCTTTGAGTGGATTTTTTCTAGTCTCCATTTTTATGTGAGCCTGAACCACAGTTTTTCTTCTGGGGATTATCTTTGTGGGAATTTGATATCAGCATTGTGACAAGTATTTAATCTTAATTGAGCATCTTTTATTGTTTTCAGTATTCTAACCTTATTTATATGATGTCAGAGTTATGATGTCGGAAATATGATGTCAGGACTTGAAAGACTTCATCACATATTACTCATGCCTGCAGTCCTTTGGAGAATTATTTCATAACATTTATATTTTTCTTGTCTATTGGCCCATTTAGGTTTTCCACTTATTGAGTCATTTAAAAATAATTTTCCAGAAGAGCTCTCCTTTTTCAAGTTTCTAATTGGCACACAGTAGGTACATAATGTTCTTTTGTAGTATAGGGTGTGGTGTGGAGGATTGGGGCCCTGGCCTCCCACACAGCAAGCAAGAGGCAGATCTTGCAGGCATGTTTTCTTTTTCCTTGGGAAACATTTTTGGGAGCAAATTAGTTGGTTCCTGTGTATGTACATTTTAAGACAGTTTTTTGATATAGTTTCTAAAATATGTATTTGCTTTATTGCTTGGAGAATAAACTCCTGACATGGGATGGAAAAGGACTTCATAAACCCTAAAAGAAAAGTTGAAAGTGAGCAGGAACTAGGGGAACAGGCTATCACACCTGTGCCCTGAGGGCAGTTGTGGGAATCAAAGCAGGCCAAACACACACACACCTGAGCCCAGGTGTTGACTTCAGGGAGCTCCTGTGAGCAGGGAAGGTGTTGGTGAGGCTGTTGCAACTTAGTCTTCGTAACAAAAATGGGTAGAAAGACCCTGTGTGCTCCTGTGCTGGGAAATGGCAAACCAAGTGGCCAAGCACCAGTAAGTCTCAGAAAGATGTTGCCCAGTGAGCCATATTAGGAAGACACCATGTAGGATAGTGTCTTGGTTACTTTTTCTTCGTTGCTGAGACAAACACCTGACACCAAAGTGAAGCAAGGAAAGGTTCATTTAGCTTACAGTTTCTGTGGATTTCAGTCCATAATCAGCTGGCTCCAAGGCAGGGTGGCAGGGCACTGGGGCAACCCTTCAAGGCAGCAGCCAGAGCAAAAGGGGGCAGCCGTTCATGGTGGCTGCAGGCGGCAAGAGCCAACCACGCCAAGAGGAAAAACACGCCCCCATTCTGACCTTACATTGTATGTCAGCTCCACCCCTGGGCGGTTGCAGAACTCACACCGCCAATCCCAGAGCTAGACAACGAGTCAGTCATAAATGCTAGATTCAGCCGCTTCCATGACTACCTGAGGCTTGGGGGGGGGCATCTATATACAAACTGTAACAGACAGATTTTAAAAACATACAAATGTCACCCCAAGGAGTGTGATTGCAAGTGTACTGAGGTCTGTGGGCTCTAGGAGTTGAGTTGTGAGGCAGGTGCCTGAGCTCTGTGTCCCCTACCTTGCTCTCTGCACTGTGGGATGTCGGGGGAGCCCAAGCCTAACGTCGGCCCCTTCCTCCCACCCTAGGTCCGGATTTCGGGAGGTTTGCCAGTGTCTCTGATGCAACCTCCCAGCTGCCGACATCGTCGCTGGAGGACCTGCTGTGTTCAAATGTCCCCCTCTCCAGTGAGGATGAGGCTTCCCTGGGCTGTGTGACCTCCTCCCAGATGCCCTTCAAGTCTTTCCTTAGCACCCCTGAGCTGCGCACTCGAGGTGACAGGAAGCTGTCCCCACTCCTGAGTCCCTTGCAGGACCCACTGGCAGACAAGGCACTGCTTGAGCCCAGGGAGATGCTGCGGCCCAAGAAAGTGTGCTTCTCAGAAGTCAGCCCACCAGCGGGGGACAGGACCAGGAGGAGCTACTATCTCAATGGTACCGTGTCCACAGGTGGCCCTGGGTGGTGCAGGCCATGTCTGGGCAATCTGGCCAGCCAGGCTTCTCCAGCAGCACAGAATGGGCAAAGTCCAGGGCTGTGTCTGTTCTAACTTTTTAGGAAAGCAAAGTTCTTGTTTTCTCTTGAGCCACGAGAGTTCTTTATATATTCTGGACGCAAATCCTTTTTGGGTATATGTTTTGCCAAGGCCCTCCAGTCTGTAACTTTTACACTTTTGTGTTTTTTGGGAGGCCAAAATTGTTGAATTTGATGATATCCAGTATACTAATTATTCTCTTTGTAGTCAGTACTTTTTATGTCTAGTTTAAGAAGACGGTCAAACCCAGTCCCACAAAGATTCTGGCTTCTGTGTTCTAGAAGTTTTATAGCTTTAGGTTTTAAATTTAGATCTCTGGTCAGCTCTGAGTTGTTTTTGGTCTGTGACGTGAGGTTTGTATGTAGACCTCCACTTCTCTAGGTTCAGTGTTCAAAAACTGGTCCTTTCCTACTGACTGGGCTCAGCCTTTGTTGGACATCAGTGTCGCCCACGTGACCATTCGTGTCTGGACCCTCCTGTGGTTCCCCTGACCTATTGTCTGTGGTCACCAGCACTGGGTTGCTGCAGCTGTACAGAAAGACTGTGATGTGGGCAGTATGGCAAGCTTGTCTCTGCTCTCCTTTTTCTTTTTTTAAAAGGTAGTGAGGCGTTATATTTATTAAAGTTAAGGAAAGCAGTATGCTCTGAGGAGAGTAGGTAACTGAGAAAGTTCACAGTGGCCTGCCCTTTGTTTTCAAAATTGTTCTGGCCACTCCTCAAGACTGTTCACATTTCAATATAAAATTTTAGCATCAAATCGTCCATTTCTAAAACCAACCAAACCAAAAGAAAAAAATAAGTCTGCTGGGGTTTTGACTGGGTTGTCTTGAGTCTGGAGGTGAAGCCCAGTTCCCAGAGTTCTGTCATCTTCCAACTCTGAATCTTCTTAAATGCTTATAGCATCTGCAGCAGTTCCCAGCCATACTTTATAGCTCTTTATGTATAAATCTTGAACATTGTTGTCAAATTTTCCCTTTATGTTTCATATTTTTGATGCTGCAATAGTATTTTTTTATCAATTTGATATGTTTCTTCTGTCTAGTAACTCAATTGATTTTTGTGTATCAGACCCTGTGATAGCTAATTTTGTTATGTGTCGACTTGCCTGGGCCATTGGTACCCTGATACTTGACCAGACATTCTGGGGGAGGCTGTGAGGTTGTTGCTGGAGGAGATTAACATCTAAATTGGCAGATTGACCATGCAGGTGGATCTCATTCAGTTGTTGAAAGCTTGAATAGACTGTTTCTGAGTAAGAGATTTCCTCCTGCCTGGCTGACTGCAGTCTTAATCCTAACCTTGGCTCTTGCTGAGTCTCAAGCCTGCTGACTGCAGATTTTGGTAGTTGCCATTTAACATAAGCCTGTGAGCCAGTTCCTTGTAATAAGTCCTTCTTTGAAACAGGTGTGGTAAAAATATGTGTAATCCCAGCACTCTGGGAAGCTGAAGCACGAGAATGGCAAATATGAGCCCAGCCTGGGCAACTTAGCAATTTAAAGAGACCTTGCCTTAAAATAAAAAATAAAAAAAGGTCTGGGGATGTATCTCAGTGCAAAGGCCCTGTGTTCAGTCTCCAGTGGCACGTGTGAGTGCACGCATGCACATGCATACGTGCACATACACACCATTGGTTGCGTTTCTCTAGAGAACACTAATACAGTTCTATACCCTGCAGATAAGCTTACTACGCTCATTTATTTGTTCTAGGATTTTTTTGTAGATTCCTTAGCATTTTCTATGTAGATGATTATGTTGTTTTTGAGTGACAGTAATTTTATTTTTAATAATATTTATGCCTTTTATTTCTTTTCTTTTTTGTAATAGTTGGTATCAAATCCAGGGTTTTGTGCATGCTAGGCAAATGTTCTACCAGTGAGCTATACCCCAACCCCAACTCCTTTCCCCTAAGTCCTAATCTATCGCACTAGCCAGAATCTCCAGACCTTTGATGGTGAACCTTTTAGAGCTTTTAATGATGACAAACAGCTAGCTGCAGCACGTGTGCCATGGGTTTGCCACCACTGTTCTGGACCAGTGCTGAGTAGAAGTGGTGATGGTGAATATCCTTGTCTTTTCCTGATTTAGGGGGAAGCTACTAGTCTGCCACCATTAAGTCTGAGATTAGTTAAGGCTTTTGTAGATGAATGGATGTTGGATTTTGTTAAATGGTTTTTCTGCATCTGTTAAGATGAACATTTGGTTTTCATTTGTGGTCTGTTAATATGGTGTATTAGTCAGCTTTGCATCACTATAACAACATACCAACACAAGCTACTTATAAAGTAAAGAGAGGTTTATTTTGGCTCAGGCTTCTGGAGGTTCAGGTCCAAGATTGGGTGACATCCTTGGGTTTGGGCCTCTGGTGTGGGCAGTACATGGCAGGAGCATATTTTAGAGTTGGCAATCAACATCTTGAGCCAGGAAGCATAGAGAGAGAGAGAAAGAGAGAGAGAGAGAGAGAGAGAGAACCAGGTCTACAGTGACCTTTGAGGGCTAAGGGCCTCCCACTAGGCCTCATCTCTTCAAAGCCCACCCTAGGGGCCCAGCCTTCACATTTGGACCTTCAGGGGACACTCGCCCTGGTGGCAGGGTGCCTTCAGGACCAGCAGGGTTGTCCTGCCCCAGTACACAGCAGGTCAGGGCTCCCCAGCATCTAGAGTGGTTCCTACACATCTCCCACCGAGGGAGAACCCACTGTCAAGTTCCCAAGGGATCACTCTGAGAACAGCTGGGACAGGGAAGGGTCTCTCCCTTCAGCTCCAAAAACTTCAGTGTTCTTTTAGGCTTGTGTTACTCATTACAGCGGGTCTGGGGTGGTAAGTGGTCTTTGAAATGTGTCCTGGTCCTCACCCACCACAGAGATCCAGAGCTTTGCAAGTGCAGAGAAAGACAGCCGAATCGTTGGGGAGATTGCCTTCCAGCTGGACCGGCGCATCCTGGCCTACGTGTTCCCGGGTGTGACGCGGCTCTATGGCTTCACTGTGTCCAACATCCCTGAGAAGATCAAGCAGGTGTGTCCCGATGATGCCCTAGTAAGGGCAGGCATTGAGGAGGGCTTTGGGCTCTGTGTGTCCATGCTTGGGGCCTAGGAGGCCTGGCAGGCCAGTCCCTTTGAGACACTGGGGTGGGTGACCTGCAGCCTTCATCTTACCTCTGAGTGACCCAGGTGGCCCTCCAGGGGGCCTGGCTGCCCTGACATGGCCCTACATGTACCCACCTGGCCACAGACATCCATCAAGTCCCTAGATGGCTCAGTCGATGAGAAAAAGCTGCGTGAATTGACCCACCGCTACCTCACGCTGACGGCACGGCTGGAGAAGCTGGGCTACAGCCGCGAGGTGCACCCGGTGTTCAGTGAGTTCCTCATCAACACCTACGGCATCCTCAAGCAGCGGCCTGACTTGCGTGCCAACCCACTGCACAGCAGCCCGGCTGCACTGCGTAAGCTGGTCATTGACATTGTGCCGCCCAAGTTCCTGGGCGACTCCCTGCTGCTGCTGAACTGCCTGTGTGAGCTTGCCAAGGAGGACAGCAAGCCGCTCTTTGCCTGGTGAGCTGAGGCCTCGCCCTTCCTGCAATAAACGTGTTTGTTCCAAACCGGGGGCCATCGTGCCTCCTGCGCATCCCTCCTGGGGAGGCTGAGCCGCCGTGCAGTGGCGGTGGTGGGAGAGCCCCTGCGGCCTGAGCTCGCCCTGAACACAGCAGCCTGCCACTTGAGCTGGGGGCCATGGCCTCATTAAAGCATATTTATCTGTCTGCCTCACCTCTGGCTCTTTGAGGGCGTGGAGAGTGCTTGGGCTCTGCTGGCTGCAAGAGCTGCCCCTAAGCAGCTGTGGAAAAAGACTCAGAGCCAAGGTGTGTAGCGCCCTTAGACGTCTCAGTGCCTGCTTTGAAAGGTCCAGTGAGTCCATCCCCTTCAGGGTTCCTTAAAGGTAGAGCCAACTCGAGGTGCACCTGGTGTTCAGTGAGTTCCTTGTCAACACCTATGGCACCTCAAGCCAACAGGACGGCTAGGAACACATAGGGCCGGTGCGGAATGGAAACACAGCCGTGGTCAAAAGTTTGGAATTCCAGGATGTGACAGGCTGGGCTTAGTCCCTGTGATGGCTTGATTCTGGGCAGGTCACTTCTCCAGACCAGTAATCAGGGAAGCAAGCATTGTGGGAAGGGAGTCGGTCCAGCCCAGGAACCAGCAGACCAGAGGGGTAGGAGCTGGGGTTTGCTGATCGGTCCCCACCATATGTCATACTTCTGTGTGAGTGTGTACCTGTGCCTGGCCACCCCAGTGTGTGCCTCACTGCCCTCTGAGCACCTGAGGTGCCTTTGTCTCATTCACGAGTGACTCAGGACCAGAGTGCTTCTGGGGGAGCAGGTGGGGTCCTAGGTGAGTCCCAGTGCCTGAGAGTGGAGGGGCTGGCTAACCGCAGTCTTGTGAGCTTCTGGGAGGCTCCATGTCAGCACTGCCCTTTGGTGATCACTGTTCACGTGGGCAGAGAAGCTGGCACTGAGGGTGACCATGTCAAGTTCAGGTTGCAGCAGGAGCTGTGTAGTGGGAGCTGGGAAGTGAGGTGACCACATCCACATGGGAGCTGCACCAGGAGCTAAGTGGCGGGGGGCTGGGTTGTAAGGGTGACCGTGTTCACAGTAGAGCTGCATCAGGAGTCAGGGTGGAGAAACTGCAGTGAGGGCGACCATGCCCACACAGAAATGCACCAGAAGCCACGTTGCTGAGAAGCCAGGCAGTGAGGGTAACTTTGTTCGTGTGAAGCTGCACCAGGACAAGTCATGTGACCTAAGCAGTTGGGCAGTGAAGATGACCAGTCCACAGTAGAGCTGTACCAGAAGCCATGTGGGTGGAGAAGAGGGCAAGAAGGGTGGCCATGTCCAAATGGGTTGAACCAGAAGCTCTGAAAGTGGAGAAGGCAGTTAACGATGGTGACCACATTGTCATGGGGCTACTGTGGGAGCCATGCTGTTGGAGAACTGGGCAGTGAGGGTGACCGTGTCCTCACAGAGCTGCGCCAGGAGCCATGGGGCAGAGAAGCTGGGTGGTAAGAGTGACTGTGTCTACACATGGCTGCACCATAAGACGTGGGGGAAGAAAAGGGTGAGCACTTTCACACAGTCTTGCAGTGCAGCCATGCAGGTGGAGAAGTGGGCCAGTGAGAGCGACCATGTCCATGCTAAGGCTGCACCAGGAGCCCAGTGTTGGAGAAGATGGGCAGTGTGGGTGATCACCCCCATAGGTGGCTCCACCTGGAGCTCCTGATAGGTACCGAGGCCTCCTGCATTTATCCTTGTTACAAGAGAAGAGATAGGGGTGCGGTAGGGGACCTGTGCTGACTAAACCAGCCTGAAAGTGGTGCTGCCATGGCTGGATCCAGTAGCATCCTGCTCTGTAAATGGGGCAGGGGCACAGGCTGGGCCTGGCTTATCTGCAATCCCAGCCCGAGTCTAAGCTCTGCCTGCCGAACAGGTCTGTGGACTTGTCAGGGACTCTACCACGTGGGAGATTGGTCTGTTCTCCACATTTCTTTCCTGAGCCTGTTGTTCATTCATTGACTCTGGGGTGTTTGCTTACATTTGAGCTGTGGTCCAGTACTACTCACCTCTGCACTCAGATGGCCCCGGCTTTGAGGGTGCCTTCTGTGTTCTCCTGTGTCCACTGACTGCCTCATTATCATGAGGTCTGGTTGTTGAGGTTTGTTTTCCAGCTGCCTCCAGACTTCCTGGTCAGGTGCTTTGGACTCATCTTAGGTCCTCCTGACATCCTATCACTGGGAGCCCTGGGTCCTTCCTTGGAGAAAGTTGAAGTACCAGTGCCTGGATACCAGTTCTATTGTTTTTCCTATAAACAGTGGGGGCACTGGGGCTTATTGATAGTACCTACTAGTTTCCATGGTCTCAGAACTGTCCCAAGAACCAGGGCTGGCATCACACAGCCTGTCTCTGTTGTGCGTCTGGTGTTCGCAGCCCTAGTGCAGGCCTGACTCCATGGGGAATGCAGCCCAACTCCTGCTGGAGCCTACTGACTGCTGTCCCTACACTGTGGCCACAGGAATGGAGGCATGGGGCTTCTGGGCCAACCCCGGTGTGGACAGCCTTTCCTCACACCCACCATGGGATGTGTTCCGGATGCCCAGCACCATAGGATCCTGGGTTAGGCAGCTCTGCTGTTGTGACCAAAACCACAGCTTCGGGGCTCAGGCCACACACGTTTATCATCACGTGTCCTGGGGGCTGCTGGTCTGAGGCCACAGTGTCGCAGGGATGTTTCCTCCAGAGGGCCTCTCACCTTGGTGGGAAGACAATGTCTTCTCCCTGTGTCCTCGAGTAGTCTTCCTTGGTGTGGGGCCGTGTCCTGGCTTCTTAAAGGACACAGCTGTGTTGGATTAAGGCCCACCCTACAGAGCATGTTTTAACTGAACCAGTTCTTTAAAGACCCCATGTCCAAATATGGATGTATCTTGAAACCTCAGTTCTTAGGGATTCAACACAGGAACTTGGGGAGGACACAATTCAGTCCACAAGAGACTCTTCCTTTCCTCCTGGCCTCCCGACATGGGGCCCTGACTGGGAGACTGTTTGCCACTGTTCCTCTTTGTCCCCTGAGCTGCTGGAGAGATGAGGTCTCCAGGGCCCATACAGGTCTCACTGGGCTCTTGGCCACCCCAGCACTACTGTGGGAAAATGCAACCTCAGACCCTGACAGACAAAGGTTGTGGGGCCACTCCTGGGAGAGGCCTGTGGAGCTTTAGGGCACCCAACATTAGGTGCTGGCTCTAATTTGGGATGTGGCCAAGGGAGCAGGGCTGGGGTGTCCCCACATGCCTGGGACAGCAGGAGTCTGGTGTCCCTGTGTGGCCAGGACAGCCATGCTGAAGGAAATGCCACTTTATTTATTTGTTTGTTTGTTTATTTATTCATTCATGAATTCATTTTATTTTTGTGATACTGGGGATTAAAACACAGCCTTTGTACTGAGCTACATCCCCAGCCCTTGTTTAAAATTTTGAGATGCAGTCTTGCTTAATTGCACAGGAGGAACGCAAATTCATGATCCTCCTGCCTCAGCCTCCTGGGTAGCTCCCTGGGGAGTGCACAGGCACTTACGGTAGACTACATACACACACAAGACCCACCCTCCCCACCAGTGTGTACCTATGTGCAGTCACTGGCATCCACTCACATGCACAGCAGCACCCACCCAGGCAGAAATCCAATGTCCACTTCACATGAACACCAGCACCCCCACACACGTGTGCACCCTGACACTCAGGCATGCTCACACACACTCATACACACGTGCATGACCCCCACACACTCACACACTTGTGCTGTCTCCATGCCCTTGGCGCTGGGCTGACCTCTGTGGAGGGCCTGCGCTATGACACACGGGCCAGGAGGCCACAGTCCAGGGTCTCCCTCAGCTAGATTTTACCCCCTCACAGGGCCTCCAGGGTCCTTAACCCAAGCTCTCTGGTCCAGTCATGTGCTACACTGGGGAGCCACCCCCCTCCTGGTTAATAAGAAGCCCACTGTGGGCGGCACCTGGGGGTGTAAGGACCTCACCACCCCAGAACAGTGGTCCTTGCACCTCCCTGGCCCTCGTGAGGAGTCCAGACCAGGGTGCTGGTCATGTCCCAGCTGGTGGAGTGTGTCCCCAACTTCTCAGAGGGGAGCAACAAGGAGGTGAGGCCCAGGGGTCAGGCTTAGGAGAAGGTGGGTGGTAGCCGGCCTTGGACAGCCTGGGGGCCTTGGGTGCTGGGGGTCTGTGCAGAGCTGGTGCCTGCGTGGCCTCAGGGACTTTCAATGAAAAGGGGGCCCTCAAGGACTGACCCAGAGGATTGATCCCGGGTGTCATCCACAGGTGACTCTCCGCTTGTGTTTAACTCCCCTACCCCTGCATGTTGCCATCTCTTAACCTACAAGGAAACTGAGGCACCAAAGTAGAGAGGTCAGGCAGGACCCTAGGAATGTGCCCTGAGTGCCTACTCCTTCCTGGAGGTTACTACCCTTGCACTCACACCCCGGGATCCCACCCAGAGGCCATGGAGGAGGAGGTGGCCTCTAACCCTGGCCAGAGGGGGCCAGGTTCCCTCCTCCTAGGCCTGGAGCAACCCCACAGCTGTTCAGCACCACTCAGCCTGAAGGTGCTCTGAGCGCCTTCTTGGGCTAGGGCTGAGCCTGGCACTGTCCCCAGGTGATCGATGCCATCTCAGAGGCCATCACACAGACCCCAGGCTGTGTGCTGCTGGATGTGGATGCAGGCCCGTCCACCAACCGCACCGTCTACACCTTTGTGGGGCAGCCGGAATGTGTGGTCAAGGGCGCACTCAGTGCTGCCCGTGCAGCCCGGCGGCTCATCGACATGAGCAGGCACCGAGGTGAGGGTGTGGGCGAGGTAGACATGAGTCCATCTCAAGGTTCTGCCTGGTCCATGTGTCCCAGTGGAGGGTGGCTCAGGACTATATTCCACAGGGTGGGCTTCACTCTGTCTCTAGCCCTGGCGCCAGTGGGCTCTGATGTTCTACTCTTGGGATAGAGTGGGGTGGAACAAGGCAGGAGGGGGCCAAGGCCTTGGGGCAAGAAGGATTGGGGGATCCTCTGTGACAAAGAATGAGCGCTGCTGTCTGGATCCTGCAAGTTGCGGTGGCCAGCAGTGACTCTGAGCAGGCCTTGGGGTAGGGGGTAGAAGATGTGGCCTCAGAAATTGACCTATCTCCTGTGTGCAAAACCAAACAGGATGAGGGTGGCAGGCAGGGGCGAAGGTCAGTGGAGCCCAAGCAGGTCAGAGGCCAGGGCACTGGCTGTCCCTAGGGAGGGGACCCAGCAGATCAGAGGCTGACTGGGGCAGGAGCAGGGAGCCTGAGGGTGGAGTTGGGGCTTTGATGCACGACTCTGTCTGCCAGTAAGGAGGAAGGGGTGCTGGGTGGACAAGAGCTAAGTGAGCATGGAGCCTGGCCAAGACCGCACCATTGCCCAGCCAGCACTCACCGAGAGGGAGCTCCGACCCAAATCCTTGAGAAGTTGTGACTTGTAGTAGAGAGAGTGTCCCACTGCTGCCCTGAGTTTTGGGACCTCTGTGGTGTCCTCTGGTCCCTCAAGACTGCCAGCCAGGGCTTGGCGGGGGGTGCCCAGAGCTGGCCACTGCCCCATGGCCAGTGGAGCCAGTGAGGTGGGTGACCAGGGTGTCCACTGAACCCCGCCTGCCCCCTCTGCAGGGGAGCACCCTCGCATGGGTGCCCTGGATGTCTGCCCCTTCATCCCAGTGAGGGGTGTCAGCATGGAGGACTGCGTGCTCTGTGCCCAGGCCTTTGGCCAGCAACTGGCAGAGGAGCTCAAAGTGCCAGGTGAGCGCCTGGGGGTGGGGCTCTGCTCCAGCTTCCTGAGTACCAAGTGCAAAGGCTTGCTGCCCCCAGCATACCCAGCTCTCTGCCTTTGAAGCCCCCTGAAAGTGTAGACCATAGCTGGACATGGAGGCACAATACAGGAAATCTCTGTCCCTAATAAAGGAATGAACACAGAAAGAAATCCTAACACAGCCCAGCCCTGCTCCCTCAGGCCTGTGGTACCCAGCAGCAGGGATTGTTTATCCTCGCTGTAGAGCAGTCGAGCAAGATGAACCAATGGACATTAAAAATCTCTCATTTTGGGGAATTAACCTAATAAGAGAATGCCCAGCAACCAACAGGACAGCAGTGTATGTCCATCACCTGGACTGGTGGGAGACAGCTGATGTAGGCCCATGTGGTGGCACAAGATGTGGCCCACAGGCTGGGCCATTGTCCGGGGCTAGGCTGCGCGTGTGGACTGTGGGCCAGCTCTGTGTCCTCTATGTCCCTTCATCCATGGTTACATTTGTCATGTGATGAAATGATTGTAGACAGGAGCGCAAATGTCCTGTTAGTACTTCGCACACACTCCATGCCACCCGTTGTCCTGTGGGTGCCACAGGTGCCAGGACAAGGTGGGTGGGGCCCTGGCTGTTCAGCAACCGGCTGTGATGTCCACCCCTTGAAGCCCAGGAGATGAGGAGTGGGTCACCCGGCTGGAGGCTGGGGAGGGCCCTGCTTGGTCCCTGGGGAGTGAAGCCTCCACTCCCCTGACTGCTGGCTCCCTACAGTGTACCTGTACGGCGAGGCGGCGAGGACGGCGAGTCGCCGCACCCTGCCGGCCATCCGGGCAGGAGAGTATGAGGGGCTGCCTGAGAAGGTGCGGGGCTGGGCTAGGAGGGGTGACCACCTTGCAGGGTGGGGGTGGGCTCCTCCTCATCCAGGCGGCCGATCTGCAGCTCAAGCAGGCCGAGTGGGCCCCTGACTTTGGCCCTAGCACCTTCGTCCCCAGCTGGGGGGCCACTGTCACAGGGGCCCGGAAGTTCCTCATCGCCTTCAACATCAACCTGCTGGCCACCAAGGAGCAGGCCCACCGCATTGCCCTCAACCTGCGGGAGCAGGGCCGGGGAAAGGAGCAGGCGAGTGGCTCAAATGTCCCTGGGTCCCTGCAGCCCGAGGGAAAGGGTGACGGGGATGGCCACAGTGGGCGGGGGTGCTGTCAGCAGGGGCCTGCCGTGGAGTCCAGGCTCTGAAGCTGCAGGGTTGGGGTTCAGGCACTGGAAGCTGGGGAGTTGTGCTGTTACAAGGACCATGCCATTATTAAACACTGCCCTCTTGAGGGCCACAGGACAGCTGCCTCCAGGCCCTGGGTGCCCCCTGTCCTCACATGGTCCAGGTCCCCCTGGTGCCTCAGAGTCTCCACCAGCAGGCATCACTCTCAGAGTCCAGGTCACATGCAGATGACACAGACCACTGGTGAAGGAGGTGGAGACCCAGCCTGCCTGTCCCCCCAGAGACCTGGGTCCCTGGCCATTGAGGCCCAGGTTCCCAGTTTACCACCACGTACCTCCCATGAAGCACCCACAAAGCAAGTGACCTTCAGGGCCTCAGAGGCAAAGTCAGAACCACCACCACTACCCCACCTCCCCACCCCAGGGAGACAGGAGACAGGTCCCACCGGCCGCACATCAGCGTCTCTAGGCCCCGGGATGAGGTATGGGCAGAGCATGGTGTCAGATGGGTGGCCATTCCTGCACCTGACCTTGAGGCCTTGACTTCCCTGTGAGAGGCCTTTCCCTGCCCCTCCCTGTGCAGCCCAGGTAAGAGAGGACAGAGTGAGGAGAACAGCAGCTGGGGGGTTGGAGGGGGTGATGGGGCCAGGCAATGGCCAGAACTCAGGCCGCCTCTGCAGCCAGGCCGTCTGAAGAAGGTGCAGGGCATCGGCTGGTACCTGAAAGAGAAGAGCCTGGCTCAGGTGTCCATGAACCTCCTGGACTTCGAGGCCATCGGGCTGCACACAGTCTACGAGGAGACCTGCAGGGAAGCACAGGTGGGCAGGGCAGGCATGTGTGCCCACACCCCTGGGGCTCAGCTGCCCGTACTGACACCACTGCCTACAGGAGCTGAGCCTTCCCGTGGTGGGCTCGCAGCTGGTGGGCCTGGTGCCCCTTCAGGCCCTGCTGGACGCTGCTGCCTTCTACTGCCACAGGGAGAACCTGTTTGTGTTGGAGGAGGAGCATCGTATCAGGCTGGTGGGTGCCGGGTGGGCTGGGCACTAAGCATAGGCCACCTGGGAGAGGCTGGGTGCCTGCTTCTGCGCAGTGCTGTTGC